>LGRX02034079.1:0-46839 GCA_001247695.2 Cymbomonas tetramitiformis
TCGAGATTTCAATTTAAGCATACATGCTGCTGACGTCACATTCGACACTTCCCCCCACATGCGTGTCCAAGAATTGTAAGCCCGTCGGATGAAAATCCCACGGACTCACTTCGAGATTTCATTTTAAGCATACATGCTGACGTCATAGTCGAAAGTGCTGACGTCACATTCGACACTTCCCCACATGCGTGTCCAAGAATTGTAAGCCCGTCAGATCAAAATCCCACGGACTCACTTCGATATTTCATTTTAAGCATACATGCTGACGTCACAGTCGACACTTCCCCACATGCGTGTCCAAGAATTGTAAGCCCGTCGGATCAAAATCGCACGGACTCACTTCAAAATAGCATTTGAGACTGCAGAAACCTAAAGAAGGGTCTATCAACATACTTTTCGCAGTTATATGCTGAAATGTTTCGGTGTTGCAGTTGTATGCTGAACTCTTGGTACATAGTTTTTAACAAGGCTTACAGTTAGTATGAAGAAAATTGCAAGGCTCTTGAGGTAGAGCACAACAGCAATGGGGGGCAGCACAAAGCGCCGACCAAAGCCAACGCAAGCCAACGGTGTGGCTACGACTCCCTCGCATTGCAAACCGGTTACCTAAGTTTTTTTATCTTTGTATAGGACGACGGATCTCACTTCATATCCTTTTTTCAGGTTATCATGTACCGGAGTCAAAGCTTAAATCTGGGCTCATATGTTCCCCTATCGCCGGGGTGTGCTCTCTGGTCGGGAATGTGTTGCTTACACTCATCACACTTAGTATATTTCTTGCTTTGTGTGGAGGAGATGCCGCTTACAACCCAGGTCCTGATTCTACTGGGCAGTCCTACACAATTCCAGCAGTTCTAGTGGATATCTTACCTATGTTGATCGAGGTTGGACAGTTCGCCACTCGTCTACCTCAAGGCGCATGGCCATACTCCAAGGTAGCTGACAACGTCGTTGCGGTGGACCTCGTTGAGCGACTGGACACGTTGACTGAAGCTTGGACATCGCATAGACATGGAGGTATGGTGGAGGTGCGTATTCCTACCAAAGGTGATGTTGATCACGGTCATTTCGAGGAGAGTGCTCAGCAAGACGTCGAGATGGCGGAAGGACCGGAAGAGGCAATCACCCCGCGAGAACGTGCGCAATCTGCTATGCCACCTATTGAGGGCTTTGAAGATTTGACACGAGGGAATCGAAAGTTCTGGATTGATAAATTGCGCAACACATTTGGGAGAAGCCCTCACCGCATTGCGGGAGCGGTGAGGGCTTATATACTTACTCTTCCGGAAGGCTTGAAAGTTGAGGTCCACAAGGAGTGTCAAGCCGCGTTTGTGTCGATTGCCGATCGGCGCTTGGATATGGTGAAGACACAGTTGGTTGCCAATCTTCGCACCTCTTTTCGCAGCTTAGCCCAACGAAATAGTAGGGCCAATGTAAATATAACTATGGGAATAGCGGCCGCGGCTTTTGGAAGCATTTTATTCGAGGACAAGTTGGTGCTCACGGCGTGTAGGTTGCTAGGGGTGCACCAGCGCATCGGAGATTGTGGGGTTAAAGGTCATGCCAATCTGGTGGAGGGGGCAAGCTTGGAACATGAGGAGCGGATGCGGCGTGGCCTTTGGAAGGGCGTTATGTTGGCGGAACGGAGATTGGCTTCGGGTTGTTTGACGGCGGCGACATGCGCTGTTATTAGAGCATTTTGGTTGCACCCGGATAACACACGAGTAAGTCCTTGTAAGAAGGACGTCTTATTGGCACGTGACCCCGACACAGGCCGTTTGACGACACCGAAGGAGTACGTGAGCAAGCATTGGTTAGAAGCCTCCCAACTTGTAATTTACAGGAGGTTTCAAGCAAAGTACCCGGCTATCAAGATTGGGCAACGTTCCTTTGAGAAGCAAGGTGTATGCAAGCCGCACGATGTCGTGCGGTTACGAAGGAAGGACAACATATCTTGTTGTTGCCGTTACCACGAGGACATGCGCATGGTTCTTGAGGGCTTTGATAAGGCTCGAGAGGCGGTGCACTCACCGTGTGCATGCAACCGTGCGGCTTGTTGCCCGCGGGTTCCGAGGACGGCGGAGCATAGCCGAAAGGCGGTTGGGAATACCGGGACGGTTTGCAATATTGCAAAAGCGGGAAGGTCGACATCGGCGTTCGCGGAGGGGTTGCTGTGTCCTCGTGTGGGAGACAAGCACCCCATCCAGTGCTTGAGGGGGTTGTGCGAGCGGTGCGGCGGCTGCGCCAACTTCACCGTATGCGCCCAGGAGGTGCAGCATCAGGCGGAAGTGCAGTGGTCTTGTTATGAGACTTGTAACACAGGGCAGATGGACGATGATGGGAAGGAGATACGACGGTTGCAGTTCGTGCAGAAGAAGACAAAGCTGGCGGCCTTGATCTCCAAATTGCAGACGTTGCTATTGGGACACGAACCAGGGAGTTCCCCAAACTGCGAGTGCAAGGGGCACTTCTTAGCGAATAGTGCGGCGGCGGGCAACCCGGAGACGTGGGCGTGGAGGAAGCTGGAAGGCAGTGGGGACTGCCCGTTTCTACGGCCTTATGCATACCACACATTCATGGCCTTGCACCAGCAACGACAGTTCCAGACGTGTGTGAGGGACTTGCCGCTGGGTCATGCGGTGTTCTTGTTTGACTTCTCCGAGAATCATTCTTTGAACATTCCTCGAGAAGCTCAAAGTCTTCATTGGGTGGTGAAGCAGGCGACGATATTGGTTTGTGTGGTTTGGAGGCATGCGTGCATGGCGGTGGATGGGGTGGAATCCACGGCAGAAAACCCGGTGTTGGTGAAGGATTACATTTATCTCATGAGCGACGACCGCAAACACGATCACCGGTTCATTCAGTACATGCTAGAGTTGATCATTCGAGAGTACTTCGTCGGGCGGGGGATAGCAAAGCCGATTTTCATCCATGAGTGGGCGGATGGTTGTGCTGGACAAAATAAGTGCGCGGCAGGGTTTGCGGATGTGGCGAGCAGCAAGTACGAATGGTCTTTGGGTGTCCCTTGTCAACGGAACTTCTTCGAGACCGCGCATGCCAAGGGGGAGCAAGATGGGGCGGGGGCGCATGTCAAGCATGCAGCGGCGGTGGCGGTCATATCGGAGGGTGACAAGTGGTACGCCAAGATCTTATGCGCCGCGGACCTTTATGCGTTTTGTTGTGAGAGGCTGAGCCGGCGTGCAGATACCAGTTACGCAAAGGCAAGAGCAAGCTTCAATCAACGGTTCTTTTACTTGGTACCAGAGGACGCATTGCACGAGGAGCCGGGGGGAAGGCAGGCGGTGGATCACACCGTTAGCGCGGCCTACCAGAGTGTGGATGGGACTCAGCGCTTGCATTCTGTCAGGGGGGGGAGTGCCGAGGGTACGTTGATGGTACGTGAGCGGACATGTTACTGTGTGCATTGTTATGCGGAGTGTGTGCGCCCTGAGCCAGACTCTGATGGATGCTTGGAGAGGTCCCACGTGGATGCGTGGAGAGATGTGGAGTTGAGACCGGCTACTGGCGCGGACGCGGTGAGGATCCGCAACATGGTGGAGGATTATGCGGCGGGCATCAGTGTAGCCGTGCGGCGTGGGGCTATCATGGCGGTGAAGAAGGATCCCGCAGATTCATCACATGCCTACTATCTTGTCAAGGCGTTGTCGGCAGTGACAGAGGTGGGCGGGAGGGCGCGTCGTGATGACTACGGACAGACATTTGCTCCTGGAGACTCGGTGATTTCCGGGAGGTATTTCGAATGGGCGGACCGAAATGTGCGAGATACATATATCTTGGATACTAGTAAGAAGTGCATGATTCCGTGTGAAGCGGTGCTAGCATGTGATGTTCGGCTACATAAGAGGGGGGATATGTACCTGATACCCCCTCGAGAGCATGAGCGGCTGTTGGCACTTTTATGAGATTTCAGTGTTATGTATATATATAGTGTATATAGTGTACATATATAGTGTGTGTGTGTATACATATAGTGTCATCTAAGATGATACCATACTTTGTATTGCCAACTTGGTTGGTGTGTGTGGCATACTACCACAACACCGCGCGATATGAAATTCCTGGTTTATACACTAATCACAGACGAAATTAGTTCACCCGACCCCGTTGTATCATGGACCCAAAGTGAATATATGTGTGTAATGCATACTTATAGCCTCTAAATACTTCTTGACATTTCTAACAACTTCTCAAGATCATTTTGATATGTTATTACACCCGCGCGATATTTTGTTCTGATTTGCAGGCATTCCCCAAACCAAATTAGCTCCGCAGCGCCCAACTAATATGCCCCGCAAGATGAAATTTCGATCCTCGATGCCTACTTATAACCTCGAAATATTTCTTGACATTTCTAATAACTTCTTAACACAACTAATAACTTCTCCTTGTCATTTTGACATGTTCCGCGCCCACTAGATACAACAATATCTTGTTTACAGGCATTTCACAGACGAAATTAGCTCCCCCGCGCCCCGTGAATATGACCCGATGTGAAAATTTGCTTTTCGATGCCTAATTATAACCTCTAAATACATATAACCACTTCTAACAACGTCCCGATATCATTTTGATATGTTACGCATTCACGCGATATGCATTATCTGGTTTGCAGGCATTTCACAGCCGAAAATAGCTCCCGAACGCCACACTAATATGCCCCGAGATGAAATTTTTGTTTCTAATGCATATTCATGACCTCTAAGTACTTTTTGAAACTTCTAACAACTTCTCACTATCATTTTCATTGATTATGCATTTTATAGTGCAAGCCTTCCCACGTAGCCGTGCTACATGCCAGGGGGTGATGGGGTTTACGCCAGGCAGCGTACCAGGCACCAGGCAGCCCTGACAGGCAGGCCCCTGAGTCAGAGTATCCAGACCGAGATCGTGACTAGGGTACGAGTACGGGTACAGTTCGTGTGACCGTTCCGGGTTTAGGTTTAGGTTATTAAGTCTATACTTCTCAATATTCAGTTTAAGTGTTTATCCGAAAGTAGCACTCGATTGCGTTAACTGATATAACTGAATATACCGAACGGGTATATTCCCCTAGGCTATGGGCCCACCACGCTTCCACTGCGGGCTTGAACTTCACTCGGAGATCTCGGACACTGACTCCGGCTACGGGTCCGCTATGGACGAGGTGGATTGAGGGCAACACCCTCGCGGTGCACCGGCATGGGGCTGGTGCACAGATTTTCTTTGACAACGGCGACATCTACAATGGGCTTCACCTCACGTGCCGTGGTCTCTTTTGGCAGTTTCAATCTTGAGAGTTTCAATTGAGCTTTGCAATTACCTGTGTTTGCTACGGCAGTTCCATCGAGCTTTAGAAGCTGCAGTAGTGTGTTTCATTTGGCAGTTTGACCCTGAAGAACTTATCAGAATTGCACAGTAGGTGGTGCAGCTTATGCTGCTTAACTATTGTGCTGTGTGATGTATTGCACTGACTGACTGTATGCTGGCACCCTAGACACCATCTCCAGTAAGGAGGTGGTGTGCCGAGTTCTGACCAGGCAGCCCTGACATGCAGGCCCCGCCTGAGTCAGCGTATCCAGACTGAGATCGTGACTAGGCACTAGGGTACGAGTACGGATACAGTTCGTGTGACCGTTCCGGGTTTAGGTTTAGTTTATTAAGTCTATACTTCTCAAAATTCAGTTTAAGTGTTTATCCGAAAGTAGCACTCGACTGCGTTAACTGATATAACTGAATATACCGAACGGGTATATTCCCCTATAAACCTACAACCGTTAGGAACCGTAACATACGATTTCCGACCGTGTTGCGACATCACCAACCATCTCAGCGCTCGTAGTGAGCTCAGATCATGTCGCGAAATCACCAACCATCTTCGCGCTCGTGGTGAGCTCAGTTCGTGTTGCGACATGGCCAACCATCTCAGTGATCGTGGTGAGCTCCGATCGTGTTGCGAGATGGCCAACCATCTCAGTGCTCACGGTGAGCTCCGATTGTGTTGCGAGATCACCAACCATCTCAGCGCTAATGGTGAGCTCAGATCATGTCGCGAGATGTGCAACCATCTCACCACTCGGGGTGAGATCCGATGGTGCTTCGATATCACCAACCATCACAGCGCTCGTGGCGAGCTCCGATCGTGTTGCGAGATGACCAACCATCTAAGTGCTCATGGTGAGCTCCGATCGTGTTGCGAGATCAACAACCATCTCGGCGCTAATCGTGAGCTCAGACCGTGCTGCGAGATGTGCAACCATCTCAGCACTCGCGTGGTGAGCTCCGATCGTGCTTCGATATCACCAACC
The DNA here is from genome assembly GCA_001247695.2 of Cymbomonas tetramitiformis. NCBI lineage: Eukaryota > Viridiplantae > Chlorophyta > Pyramimonadophyceae > Pyramimonadales > Pyramimonadaceae > Cymbomonas > Cymbomonas tetramitiformis. Next base: position 6,306 of record LGRX02034079.1, read on the forward strand.
ATCACAACGCTCGTGGTGAGCTCCGATCGTGTTGCGAGATGACCAACCACCTCAACACTCGTGGTGAGCTCCGATCGTGTTGCGACATCACCAACCATCTCAGTGCTCATGGTGAGCTCCGGTAAGAAGCGTACGGTGTCCCATAACCTAGTAGAAATGACTACCGACAACAAACATGAAAGCTGCGGTTGTGCGGTAGGGACACGAACAACGGCGATGGACAAGGCTAAATATGATTATCCATAAAGAATCGAATATAGGGGTGCGGAGTGTTACGCGATTTACGGTGTCACGGAGTATCGGCCACACTATCCTACACTATCATACTAGCGTAGTGTGACAACCCGATAGGCAGATTCTAGCAGGTGTCGGTACTTTAATCAATGGCACACTATAACACACAATGCACCGGTATTTTGAACTCCCATGAGGGCCCCCCTTTCCTACAACAAGGTCTCTCGACTGCTAACGGACTAACATTGCAATACGGTAAAGGCACGTATGACGGCACGGCGTGCATCATGCATGGATGCGTATGTGTATGCCGCTACTGAGTCATCCTAACATACTCATGTGCCAACGCACACATACAATGAGGCGCGCCACCTCACCAATTCTTCAAGTGTGCAAGGCGTAACGTGACGGGTCTAAGGGTATGCCAGGAAATACTCCATAGGCCATACATACACGTATTCAAGGAGCGGTATCGATATTCGATATTTTCGATAGTATCGATATATCGAAATATTGTTATCGATTGATACCAAAATCAAAGATATCGAAATATTGAATATGGATTGATACTGGCCGGCTCCTATTCGGTATTGATTGATTCAAAGGACGGACATATCGAAATCGACTGATACCGCAAGAGCACCTATGATTGTTATCGATCAATAAATTCAAAAATATGCTAGATCATGATTCGTCAGTATTGAAGATATCGATATATTGATACTTGATGAAATGCGGTTTACTGCACTCACATTTGTTATCGAAAAATATCAATACGGCTTAAAACTTTCGATACCTTTCCTTGCACGTATTATGGTTGGTGTGGTGGTCGAATCTTGGAGTGACCGCCCATAGATAACAGCCACGATAGGTCTACGCGACTGGGGCTAAAATCATAAGGATTTCAAGAAACAAGTGGATATTGTACTGTCATAGAGATAGCATCCCGAATTCGAATTCGGCATTATCTCATTATCTTATCGATTCATCCGCATAACATCATAAATTATCTATTACACTCTAAGGGTTGTTCGGCCAACCCCGCCCATAACTTGGCTCTTATTGCTATACCCCTTGAATCGAAAGTGGCCGGGCACCGTCGCACCGATGATATCTCTATGAGGGTTTTGCCCTCCAATTCTGGAGAGAACTCTAGGGGCAGGTATGCGAATCAGCTTCTATGAGGTGTGGCGAAAGGTACATACGCATACCTGGGTGCACAAGGTCAAGCAGGCACCAACCGATAATTTGTACGCCGTGACGATGCAGGCTGAAGTGGACCCGTGAAGTGACGGCCTTCTCAGAAGGGGGATGCACAACGATAAAACAACAGATAAGGAAGTCCGGCTCCCATGTGACATTTAAAACTGAAATATTGGGGATATATGGTGACCACGAGTCGATACTCATCGATAACCCCCCTTATTTTGACTCCATGATGGAAACTCGACACGTCCGCGGTGAACGAGAGGGAACGCTGCTGACGGTGAACAAACTAAGATAAATCCCATTTGGCGTGTACACTTGCGTTAAAGAGGGAGGGTAGGGGGGTTCGCAGGGGGTCACACTATTACCAACTTAGACCTAATTATCATCAATTCTGTATGCTTTATATTATTTTGTCCGCGATTGACAACCTCGGGTAGTCGGGTTTGCCTTGATAGACTACATACACAAAAGGACAACGCATGTAATCGGGGTTTTGAATTTAGAAGGCGGTTCTTGTTGTTGGTTGCTGGAGATAGCGTGTATGCCTCAGCGCCGGTGTTTGCTATTTGGCAGGGTAGAACGAACGTTCGGCGAAACCTGACCACAACAATTAATTGCTGTCCGAATTATATTTCGTCAACAATTCGCTTAGTGAGCTTGACTGCTAGGTAACTCGTATGCCATCGATATGACACACCAGTTGCAAACTTGGGTGTCGTAAGCACTATATTCCGTCTTGATAATACACCAAGTGCACCCTTATTGCCGATTGGATAAGTAGCCGGTGCTAAAACATGGAGCTTGGCTAAAGCAATGCTTGGTCAGGCAGAAATCTTGCTGGGGCTTGTCCACGTTCAATTTGTGGGCGGATGTCCAGAACAGTTGGATCCAAGGAGTTTTTGTAGTTTTTCCTGTCATCCCTCTCGTTGCTGAAAGTAGAGTATCCCTTGTCGGGTCCTGTCCCCTGCAAGTGCAAATACTAATAGCGTCAGGAATATCCATGATGGAGTTATCTACGTTGCTGTGACGGATTCTTTACGTTTCGCTGAAAACAAAGTGCTCGGGACGATTAGATTAGAGATCTTGAATTCCCTCGTCCACTTGAACATATAGCTTATGCACAACTCAACCCTCACACCCAATCAGCGTTGCCAAAAGACCCTGTGCATAAACCCTTCTTCCACGTCCTAGTCGTATCAGGCAAGGAGCACGACAACTAGTAGCTTACAACCTAAAATATCACGCTCGCAAGAACACTTTTGGCAGTGGGTTCGATACGTCACAATCTTGTAAGTCGTATTTTTACTCTACAGTTGCCGGTGCCGACAAGAGATATGGCAGACATGCTTCAAGGCAAAAATCACCACCTTCTCTCTATCCCGTTTGTCGCGATAGAGAGAATTGGATATATGTTCACGCACCAATGAGTTTGTATTCTTCTGACTCGTGAAAGTCCAACACACTGCCAAGGCTCCCAAGAGAAGGAACGTGCCTAGAAACACTGTAAATCACCCCCAAAAACGTACAAACACTCCAATTAAGGAGTGCAGCTTCAGATGTCGATGAGATTCCTCGCACTTTATCCCTTGATTCCCAGCAGTAAAACACGAATAACATCCCGAAACCCAATACGCGCGCGGTAAGGATAGAGGATAGTGAACACACCCGAACCCTACCCGAAATTTCGGTTCTCACCCGAGCGCTTGCAGTTGCGGCTCGATAATACTAAAATCGCCCACTGTCACGGTGTCCTCCCCGAACGTTGGAGAAAACGCAAGGACGAGAAACGGATGAGCACAAAGGTCTCTCACCATCACGGTTCTCGCCCCAAACTTATCGAGTTGTGGCACAAACGAGACCCTCGAGGCACTTCGATCACAGAGCGGATACCACTAAGGCGGCCGCAGACTGAGTGTCGAATGGATACTAAAGCTCTCAATCGATCAGCATGCTACTCGGTTGCGACTCTTACCGGCTCCTACGTACGATTCGGTCAGCAATTTGGTCAGTAAGTCGGTGCTCGAGTCATCACTATCGTTATCAGAGTCGCTTGCGGTTGTGGAGTTTTTGGTGCTGGATCTTGATTTATTGCTGTAACTTTCGCTATCGCTGTAGTCGCTTGCAGATTCGCTTGCATATTCGCTTGCCGTATCCGACGCACTTGTGTAGTCTGTTGCGTCGTCGTTCGTGGAGTATTCCTCTGTGTTGGAATCAGAGCCGTAGTCCGCGGCAGTGTAGTTTACAACGTTTGTTAAATTGGGCGGAATTTGATGTAGTGATCGGTAGGATTTGAAGCCAAAGTTTTCGACGTTGGCCTGAGTTCCGGAAGTACTGCGAATCAGGGCGACATGCAAGACGAAGACCACAAAGTTCCGTGCATGCATGCTGGTAGTTATCCTAAGACCACAAACCTCAGACTGCAAACCCCTCAGGCCTTGGCTAAAGATGATATGTAATGTAAAATCCGTTTTGTTACATCTTAGGTGCTGCCTTTTTCGTTTGGTTTGCCGATACACAGCAAATCGGGCAGCTTCACGCTTTCGGTTGGGGTTTGTTGGCTCTGTTGCGACCGGATGGGAAGGGCTCGTCGTGAAACGGGACAGAACCTGGACAATAGCAATTTTGCAAATGGTCTCCAGCTCTCCATGGGAGTCAGCACAATCTAACGATCAAAATTGTGCCGATTCTGCGAAAACCATGTTTCTGCACCATCGCGATCGTTAGATTATGCTGACTCTGCAGAGACCATGCTCAATGTTTTCCGGTTCTGTCATCTGTTTATACCTCTGGTTTATACTCAATACTGTACTGTTACATCCACGATACAGTTGAGTTCAACTCACAAGACAACTGAAGCAAGCGATTCCTCATTCTGATTGATTTCCTTCTGCGTAAAAGCTAACGAAAGCGTCAAAGCTGAACGAAATCCATATCACAGATCCATAATTTGGACCACCACGTTTCAGACATCGAGAGTGGTCGGCTGCGATTCACAAGTTGTTATTGACAACGGTCTATGGTCTTAGGTAGGAAGATTATCCTCGAGATTTCTCAAAGCCTAGAGAATCCTTGACTGTAGAGCTGTAGCTGTGGTCAAAATCTCAAGCTCGGCAGCTTGAGGGAGAAACGCCGTGGTGTGACCTAGGGTTCTCGTTAGGCTCCAGAAGCCGGTTGCGCCGCACTTCCAACCCAGCACATGGCTTTCGGGCGTTGAAGGCCTGTCAGGCGTGAACCCAAGGTACCGAGATGAACACGAGGCAGAAAAAAGCATATTCGAGAAATAGCCGCAAGCTGCAAGTCCAAGCACAGTAGATCGCGAACTCTGCACCACCAGCAGTCATCGTCTCTACCCTAGATTGTAAAGTCTGAAAACGGGGGCTCCCTGGAATGGGAAAGTGCTCCTCTGCGTCTCTTGAAGTCACCTCGTCAGCATGCCCCTGCTCTCGTGCTGCGTATGCGGCTTTCCGTCGAGCTCCAAGCGTCATCAGAATCAAGGAGCTTGGAGAACACCGACGAACGAATATGGAAAGAAATTGCAAATGTGAGTCGAAGCCCTGACGTTGAGAGCTCACCGCCTCGGTCGCAAGTCCCGACAGTTGAACACGTGAAAGCGCGCACGCCCATGTTTGCGATGCGCTCTCGCGAATATTTTGCCTTCCCCACCGTCTTCTCAATACAGTTTAGAGAGTCGCTGGTATTGTTTGTCGTTATGGGCTTCGTGCTCGACGTCATCGTCCCCTGCCAGTCAGCTTGGTTCGAACGACTGCTATTTCAAATTCAGGATGGAGTCTACAGGATTTCGCACAGCGGTGTCTCTAACCGCTGCGCCATCCTTGGGCCAAATCTCGCAACACATAAATGTTTCCCAACGAAACCAAAAGCGCAGCTATGCTGTGCCTCACACACGGCCAGGATGGCGCAGCCGTATCAAAGAGGTGGCCACCACACCATTAGTTTGCATGAAGCTCACGTTGGTCCCGACAACTGGACGTGTAAAACCTCTGCGAAGCCGAAGACAATCGGGTGAATTTTACTCGATGAAAATTTGCAAACTGATGTGGTCGTCACGCCTGCAGAGTGTTTATAGGGTTGGATGGAAGCGGCAAAACCTCGCTGCTTTATGCCCTTCGCCACCCTCCTCCTCGCCCTGACCAACCACAGGTACCATCACGCCCCTCGACATACAGCAAGTGCACGGATCTCCAATCGAATGCAGATGCATGGCCGCGGTGATCCTCTGCTGCTTGTGAAAGCCCTCGAGTCCTTCCAAGTAAAGCCGTTGATGTAGAGGATTGTTATTCGTTCAAGCTGAATGCGCTAAATAAGAGGGCCGTCCCCCACCGCAAACTCTTCTGCCGAGCCTTTGACGGGCCCCTGTGAGTCCTCCCTTCTCACATTTTGCTAGGTGCAGCCGCTGAGGCCCTAACTACCGTAGCGTCGCAGAGCTGGCTACAAGTGATTCATCTCTCGAATGAAAAAGCCCGATAGCCTCTCGACGGCGTATACAGAAACCTGCACCGGCCTACGCGGGCCGAGTGTGTACAGGGACCCGCATCGGCCTACGCGGGCGTGTACAGAGGCCCGCAGAAGCGTACGCGGGCCGAGCGTGTACAGAGACCTGCACCGGCCTACGCGGGCCGAGTGTGTACAGTCATCAAGCATAATTGGTCAGCTATGGGGCACAAAGCTGCTTGTGTTGCTGTTGGAGCTTTATGTTTTACGCAAGCATTGGACACCACACAAGACGTCTTTATGTTGGGGTGCAGCAGGCTGATGGCGCGTTAAGGGCTGGCCGACACTCTGCTTCAGGTGACAGTTCCTTGAGCCCGCCAGATCCTGTGGGTAGATGCTAGTTGAGCGCTTAGAGCTCTGCACGTTCCAACCCCAGTTCACCTCCCCCGCAAGTCGTCTTCCAGCTCTGAAGGGCCCGAGCCCACAACTGCAGTGGCCCTGGCTAGCCCAAACTTTCTAAAGATTTCTTTTCCAAATTCCCTGAAGCCACCATCGCAACCAAATCCCTGCCTTAAAGTGTGCCCTCTGACTACCTGTCTCTTCTCTTTTGTGAAACCCTGCATGGGCTCACTTCACCCTACCTCTGACCACGAGCAAGCTCTGAACAGCCGCCGCCTTCCCCGGTTTAAGTTCAACTCCCCGCAGGCCACGTGTCAACTCGGACTTGCCCTCCCAAGCTCGGCTCAAGCGACCTTTTAGCTCTCAGAGCTTTCTCAAGTCTGCTAGCATTCTCACCCGCGACGGCAGTGTGACGGCAGCTTGGGATATTGGTTTTTATTTACTGCCCCTAGATGTGCTTGTGACCCTCCCCCCTCCCCCCTTGAGCTTCACCCCGAGCGGGCTACGTGTCCATTTTCAGCTACCCCCGCTGCTGGTTCTACCGCCGGCTCCCTCTTAAGCCTTTCTGTTAGCATTGTGGTGCTGTTCGCGGCTGGTTTCGGGCTGTTGAGCCTGTAAGGCCTCCCCCCTCCGCACCCTCAGGTCCGCTCCGAAGCGGCTGGCCAGCTCAGGAATGCACCCACCCCAGTGTTGCTGCACCCCCCAGAAGCAGCTTGTCCGTGCGTTTTTAAACTGTTCTCACGTGTGTCGAATGGTTGGGTATGAACAGCAGGCGACTTCTCCGATGCGGTATGGATAGAAGGTAACTCTCATCGAGGTGCTTCACGCCCCGCCCGCCTTGCAGCTGCCCAGATGCCGCGTTCTAACCTGCAGGAGATTGAAAGTGCCTTGCAGCTGCCCAGATGCCTGTCCCGGTATGCGGACGCTCTGAAACTATTTCGAAGCTGTGCCCCCTTTGTCTCACATCGGTGTGAAGAGGCATGCTGCTGTTCGAGGACTGAGGGGCAGGGAAGGGGATGCTGCCTGTAGAAAGGTGTAGGCTGAGGTGATAGGGGCCCTAACAGCCGCCGGTTGGCTGAAGAGTAAGAGGAGTGAGGGGGCGGGCTTAGGACTCCCGGGAGGAGTGAGGGGGTGGGCTTAGGACTCCCGGGAGGAGTGAGGGGGGGGGCTTAGGACTCCCGGGAGGAGTGAGGGGGTGCGTGGCAGAGCGAAGGCGTGTGTGCAGGAGCTAGGGTAGTGAGGGTGGATTGACGAGTGAGTGCGTGTGTGCACCATTGGGGGCGCGGCCGAAGTTATACGTGAACGAGAGCAGGATGGAGGGCAAGGGTGGACGAGTGAGGGCACGGGCGCAGGGGAGAGGGGATGAGCAAGATGACGACACAATTGATGTGGGTAGCGAAGTGGTGGTGGAGAGGGGATAGGCAAGATGATGACACAATTGATGGGGTAGCGAAGTGGTGCGGGAGAGGGATGGGCACGACGACGACACAATCCATGTGGGCAGCGGCGGTGGTGGAGAGGATGGGCAAGATGATGACACAATTGATGTGGGTAGCGAAGTGGTGGTGGAGAGGGGGCACACGACGACACAATTGTGGGTAGAGAAGTGGTGGTGGAGAGGATGGGCACGATGACGACAATAATTGATGTGGGTAGCGGCGATGATGGCACACCTGATGTGGGTAGTGTGTGCGGGTGGTGGTGAGGGGGTGCGCATCAGGCGCGAAGGGCCAGAGCGCGCAGGCCGCCTCCGAGCTGGCGGAGCTGGGGAATATTGCCCCCCCCCCGAACCTGAAGACTGTGGTAACCTCCTGCCATCCCACCAAGCTGCCTCAGTCACAGCGCTCACACTCCGCGCCTCCCTCCCGGCCGCGAGTGCACCAACCCGTTGTGTACGCCGGTGAGCTTGGACTTAAGACCGCTTCCATTGCACATTGCAGAGCGAAGGTAGCTTTTTGCGTGGCGCCTTCGGGGAGGACTGACTATTGCGTGACGAAGCGAAGCTTTTTGCGTGGCGCCTTCGGGGAGGGAGCGGCAGCGGTGCCCTTCGAGATGAACGCGGTGATGAGCTGTGTCTGGGGGGAGGGCTGAGCGGGCTGTGATTTGCCGTCTGGTTGCACCCTCTGGGGGGAAGGCTGAGCGGGCTGTGATTTGCCGTCTGGTTGCACCCTCTGGGGGGAGGGCTGAGCGGGCTGTGATTTGCCGTCTGGTTGCACCCTCTGGGGGGCTAGGCTGGCAAGGGGTACATGTAGTGCAGCTCCTGAATGTAGGGGCAAAGGCGGCATGTTTGATGACGGCCGGTTGCGGGGAGCGTCCGGGCTGTATTCCAAACTAAAGTGCGCAGCGGGGAGGGTTGTATTACAGACGATCCCATTGCGCGTTGGGGGCACCGAGTTGATCGCGGTGGACACTGCAGGATGCCGTGCAGAGAGGTGACCTGCACTGCTCTGCCTTTGCTGCCCTGCTGCATCAAGCTCCTGTCCTTTCCAGCCGGCCGCCGCACCGCTTCGGTTGATGGTGCTCTGGGGCTGGGCACCCTGTGTACGTAGCATGGGGTGCGAAGAGGTGGGCTGTCCCATGCCTGCTGTCCACGTGGCGCGCAGGAGGAGCCTCGTGGCCAAGCCAAGAGTGCCTGCTGGGGCCCGCTGTGCTAGGTGCACCACAAGGCCCGGTGGCAGGTTGCGCGATGCCGCGGTGAGGGCGTCCGGAGGGGTGGGTGGCTCAGAGATTCCTGGCGCTCTTCTGTGACCGGCGCGGATGCCGTGGTGCTGGTGATCGACTCGAGCGACGCCCTGCGCCTGCCAGTGGCGCGCCATGAGCTTTGGAAGCTGGAGGGTGTTCTGCGGGACATGCCTGGGCCGTTTCTGGTGCTGGCCAACAAGCAGGTTCGTGCAGCTGCCCCTGCGCCAACCTCCTGCTGGGTGCCTGGAGCCACCCTCAGCGGCGCTCTGCGCGGTGCGGGGGCTTGTTCCACCGCACTAGCAGCTCCTGCCTCGAGGGACGCGCGGCGCTCGACAGTGGCAGCTCCTGCCTCGAGGGACGCGCGGCGCTCGAGAGGGCAGCTCCTGCCTCGAGGGACGCGCGGCGCTCGACAGTGGCAGCTCCTGCCTCGAGGGACGCGCGGCGCTCGAGAGGGGCAGCTCCTGCCTCGAGGGACGCGCGGCGCTCGAGAGGGGCAGCTCCTGCCTCGAGGGACGCGCGGCGCTCGACAGTGGTTTGGACGTTCTCAGATCCAGTAACTCGCGGTCCGCCACTTCCCCAAATGATCAGGTTTCTTGTCCTCTCGAGGGCCCCGTCTCGTGAGCACATTGACCAGCAAAGGACGTTGTCGGATCCCGCAATGCTGCTTGGAGGCATTTTGGACCGATGGGGTAATGGGTGCCCGACCGCAGTTTGGATATGACGTGATGGGTGGAAGGGCCTGGGAGGGGAATATCCTCTCTTCAGGATATGACGTGATGGGTGGAAGGGCCTGGGACGGGAATATCCTCTGTGCAGGATATCCATGATGGGTGGAAGGGCCTGGGACGGGAATATCCACTGTGCAGGATATTCGTGGCGCCATGAACACGGATTCAGTCCGCGACATGTTGCAACTCAACGAGCTTGAGAGCGTGATTGGTGGCTCGTGCGCAACCAAGCCGTGCACTGCAGTCGACCGGAGCACCATTGAGGCTGCGATTGATTGGCTCATCACTGTGACAGGTGCGGGCACTCCTCAGGCGCGCGGACGCCCTTGGGTAGGTGACTCGTGGCAGGTGTGGCCGTGTTCCCTAGCGTGTGCTTGCTCTCTGCGTGCAGGTGCGCATGCCATTTGTTGGTAGTGATCATGCGTGCCGTTGGGGTAAGCATTGAAGAAATTGGGTTGCATGCTGTATTGTGTGCAGGGTGTTGCACAAATGTTACCATGTCTAGAGCATCGTGTGGGCGAGATTAATCCCCCAACACATGGTTCCATGCTTGCATTCGAATTTGCACCCTTACTCGTGCGAAAGGCATGTTGCGAGCAAATGCCTTTTTGGGCTCTTGGCATGCGAGCAACTGTCTGTGGGCACAGCAAGATTTGAGGCTCTGTGTGCACAAACCCACCATCTTCGTGAGAAATATCGGCATTCTGCACCATCGGTGCATGTGTGCCCTCTAGGGCATGTCCTGAGCAATAGTCGGGCCCTAACACACGAGCGTTCTCACGTACCGTCACTTGGTTGCGTGACTGAGGCATAAGCTCCTGGGGTTTTTGTCTGCAGTAACTGCGTCATCGTGCAAAGATAAATGACTGTGTGGAGGATTGCACACTACTGACAGCATTAATCACGATCACGACTATCCTGATCAAACTGAGTTTGTATGCCTTGCATGTATCACTGTATCAGAGTGGCTAAATAGCTTCGAGCGAAGACATTGCACGATGGCGTAGGGCATAGCCTGATGAATATTCTGCGGCTGCAGAATCTATTGGTAATACAGTAGTAGCAAGGCTACAACCTAAGGCGTGAGGGCATTAATACTAATTCGGGTTATTGAGCGTGAAAAATAACTGATATCCGGGCAATGCCTCAACCTTAAATCGTGGTAGTATTAAGGTTTTAGGCCTTCATACCCGGCCCCCGGCATACGTGCTTCTGGTTCATATTTGGGAAATCAATTTCTGCTGTTGCTAAGGCGTCGGGTTCAAGCAGTTGAAGGGTTGATGGATTCGTCTGTGCCGTGATGCCTACTGCAAGCGGGAATCGGTAATTAGTAAATTCATTACGTTATCATCCTAGCAAATAAGGCACACTATGTAAATCAATATCGAGTCCACAAAGAATATCTCACGGCGTACGTCAAGCATCAAATTCGTCTTATCGTTGTTCTCGTTGGCCACCATCATATTGTTAAACATTCGGCGTGTACGTATATGTACTCCAAAATATTCAATATTGTACACCGTGGAAAATAGGGCAGTGCTTTGTAATGATAATGACGGCACGTAACGCTGCCATGCCGAACCTTGTGTCGTGCACGACCGTATACTTGGAGTAGCTGCAGCAGTGCCTGAAACGGGACACACGGTCTCAAAATATACAAATCTGGTGTCGGAGTGCAGAATTGAGTTTTAGTTCACCGAAGACATAGTACGGTAAGTAACTACTGCGATACGTTATGTGTCGCAACATGAAAGCACGTGCAAACATTAAGTAATGGTTACATGATACGTTTCATGACATCCATATACAACGTTGTCTCAATGTATCATGTAATTTATCAATTCGAAGTTCATAGAACTCCTTCTTTACTCGCCCTAGCATTAATACATTATCGATGACTACACGTGCATGGTTAATTACAAACCTCGACTTCATCAGGTCTCATGATAGTATACTCTTTAGGAACTATATTATTTTGGGAGCAAATTTTGATTGTTTCCGGAACAATTAACTTTTGATTTTCCCCGTAACAATGAATTTTGGCTACGGGAAAGCATATGTAGGGTTTAGTGTTAGGTTTTTAGGGTGTCTGGCTACTGGATAAACCCCATAAACTCTCACTAAACCCTAAACATGCGTGTCCGTAGCCAAAATTCATTATTACGGGGAAAATCAAAAGTTAATTGTTCCGGAAACAATCAAAATTTGCTCCCGGAAAAATTAAAACCTTACTCTTTATATTGTTCATCGCAAATCAGAATTCATAAATTGTCCAAGCTCTTCGCGACACCTTAATCAATCGCTATTTCGCAAGCATTGTTGCTTAAATTCTCTAAGAGATAGACCTAGCGTTGAAGGGCAGATTTGCATTTTGTATTCTTAGTTTCTCCCGCTGCCAACGGTTGGAACCTTGACTGCGCATACAAATGTTTCACTCCTTCACGTCCTCCGTGCTTAGTCTCGTTTCCAATGCCCAGTTGAAAAAATCATCAAAGAGAATTTGTCCGCGGTTGGTGGTGTCGATCAGTTGGAAAAGTGTATCAGCATCTGAGTTGTGGGACCTCACATGGCAAAATCAGTTGAGGCATCATACGAAGTATCCGATGCACGCTGGCGAGTTTAGTCCAATATTTTTTCTCGTCCCGTTTCGCTTTAATGACTAGAATTTCACAACAAGAAGTGGCTAAATTCCTGTAAATGATACGACCGGTAGAAATCCATATGGAATGATTCACTGATCTAAACGAACTTGTGTGGCTTCCTAACTGTCGAGAGAGGCGCACATGTTTCTCCATCGGGAACGGCATTTAACACACAATCATCTTCAGACCCTTCAGCAGAAGGACGTCTAGGGGGGTCACAGCTACAGAATGTTTGAACCAAGAAAGAATCTCGCTTAAGTCGTTGTAAAGAAAAACCCACCTGGAACGCTGAGTCCCCAGTGCGCAATCTTGTCCAGCATAGCACCGAACTCCGAGTTACTGATCCGCTGGTTACCCAACGTGTCAACCTCACCGAACAGTGCGTTCAGCTCAAAGTAGTACCGCAAATACGTTAGTAAAAATCTGAATTCGGTCCACTCCATAAAGTCATCCGCCACTTCTGACTTTGCTGCGGTTTCCCCAAAACGTGAATTTCTTACATTTTTGCTTCGAAGGCCTCTGCAGATTGGCGACAGCGCAGTTACCCGTGTCTTAGCTTTAAAACCCCAAACCGATGAAAGCCTATCCGCACGGGCATACGAAAAGCCGTAAAAAAACAAGCCAAGTATCGTCTTGTTTGTATTTTTACACTCTTGCCGAAATGGTAGGATGGCAGCATTCCTTCCTCAGCAGTAAATAACAAAGCAAAGTGCGAATTCACGATGCTTATTCGAAGCAGGACAATACAGCCAAGTCAGCATATACACGAGCTTGAAACTGTGCCTCATATGCCAGACCGGCGCTATGGCAGTACAAGGAATACCTTTAGAAGCATGAAAAGCCCGAATAATTGCCCCTTTGCAGTTGAAGAATTCATCTATATCAAGGAAGTCACGTACTCCTCTGTCAATGTCTGAGAGAGCAAGTTTTCCGCGGCCATTGATATCAATAGAGTTGAACAGAGTTGTGCGTTCCTGTTTGTCTGTCGGGTTCAACCCTGACGGCAGCTTTGCAGATATCTCGCTCCAGTCGCCCGCGTCTAAAGTCGACCAGGGTTGAACGTAGTGTGACCACACCATAGACACCACCCTCCACCAACCTAACTTTTGGCTTTGTTTCAGGCGAGAACGCTCAATTATCCTGCAACATCTGGCTGTATGCGGGAGAACCAGTCGAGTGTGAGAGAAACATGTTTCCATTCGAGGAGCACGCAACTCCCTAAATCGATAAGTTACAAGTTGCAGACTGAGACGGGGACTAACCGTAACAACAAATCGTTTATCCGTTTATTCATCGATCCGAGCCGTTCATATGGAATGTTCAACACGTACATTCCTCAGCTCCTCACTATCGTATGAGTATCACTCCTCACGTCAGTCTCGAGTCTGACTCTCCTCACCCGACCCCTCCCTTCAGTTTGCCCTTCGCCCAGTTCGGCATTCTTGGTTTCCGTTCTGATTTCCTTTTGTTTTGGTGATGTGACTGTCTATTTTGAATTGCGGCTTTCTCTTTTCTCGATTATACTCGTTCTGCACGCGGTACCTGAAGGCGTGCCTTGGCACTGGGACCTGAGCTACAACACCGCTGTATCCCTCGAAAAATGTTTTCCGGTTAGATGGGCGGAACGAAAGTCGAACGATATTCGCTTCTTCGCGTACCCGCCACTGGCCTCGGGGAATCTACAGATAAAGTTCGCATCTTCTTTTGATATCCAAAAGCCTCGTCTTCGAGTTCGCCGCTAAGAATGACGTACTCAGCAGACACAACAACTGTAGGTTGCGTTCGTTTGCCTAATTGTAATAGCTTGGATATCAGTAGTCCAGTTACGGTAGAGAGGTCTTCAGAACAAGTCTGCCTTCCTACAATGCTTTTTCAACTAATGCGCTGTGTAGAGTAAGAACATGCTGTAGGGATCAGGTTTGCCTGTTGCGGTAGGTCTCGTGGCAGGGATTCCATTCCGAAAGTTCAGTTTGGATCAGCCCGTTTCCGCGTTGAAATTTTCCGTTATGAGTGGCTAGAACGTCTCGGCGAGAATTTTAGGCGTTCCATGGCGTGTTTAAGCTAAGCCTTACCCTCAGAACCTTGCCACCCCCTTCTCTACCGGAATAGATCAGCGTAACGGGCGCTACCACCTCTGAGGGCTGCCTGTTTTCGCCGCACAGGCGACTGGTGTGGAGCGCTCGGTGCACGCCGCTGTGTGGCAGGGATCCGCCATTCCGGGCGATACGAAAGCCAACTTACAAACCGTGTCGCGCGCGGTCCGCGCAGCTGCCGACCAGGGCGTGGAGCTCGTCCTGTTCCCAGAGCTCTTCCTCTCGGGGTACGACAACACCGCGGAGGAGCTGGGCGCCCTCGCGCTTCACCAGTCATCAGAGGAACTCCAGGAAGTATGCCGGCTCGCACGCGACACAGGCACATGCATCGCGCTGCCGTACGCTGAGCGCGACTCACGCGGCGCGCTCTTCAACGCGTGCGCGCTTTTCGACGCCTCAGGGAGGCTCGCGCTGAACTACCGCAAGGTGAACTTGTGGGGGCCATGGGAGCAAGCAACCTTCGCGCGCGGCACCCCTGAACACCTGCGGGGTGCTCCTTTAGCGTTGCGCTCCGGGCTTACGGTGCGGTGCGGCGTCATCATCTGCTACGATGTAGAGTTCCCGGAGCCGGCGCGGTGCCTAGCACGGCAGGGAGTGGAGCTGCTCCTCGTCCCGACCGCGCTTGGGGCTGGAGACGTCGAGGCGGTCACCCCGTTCAAGGTGCGCCCTGCCTGGATGCCGCTCGACGCGTGTGTCGGCCACAGCCACAGACGCTTGCCAGCCTCTTGCTGTACGGACTGGCGGAACGCGACTCTTGCTCTCATGAACGCGGAAGGGTGGGACGGGCGTAGCTGCGGTGGACGCAGAGGGCGGACGTGGAGGGTGGCTGCGCAGGTGCTCGTCTGTGAGGTGACGTGGAGGGTGGCTGCGCAGGTGCTCGTGCGTGGGGTGACGTGGAGGGTGGCTGCGCAGGTGCTCGTGCGTGGGGTGACGTGGAGGGTGGCTGCGCAGGTGCTCGTGTGTGGGGTAACGTGGAGGGTGGCTGCGCAGGTGCTCCCGACGCGCGCCCTCGAGAACCACCTATTTGTGCTCTACGCCAACCTGGAGGGCGCGGCGCGGTGCGTCGCCGAGCAGAACGTGCCCTCCTTCTGCGGCCGCAGCTGCCTTCTGGCGCCCGATGGTGAGGAAATACTGCGGGGGGGCGGGCATATCGGTGGCGGATTGCTGTCAGCCGTGCTGCGTCTCAGCGCTTACGCCGCCTCCGTCAAGCGCAACCCGTATCTTGCTGACTGCGACGCCCGCCTCGCCGACGGCCACTACTCCACAGTCTACCCTCCGCCCTCTCCACCTTCCAACCCCTCGGCGCTGCCTGCGCCTGCTCACTCTGCGCTCCCAGCCGGCCCAGACGTTGCGGAGTCGGAGCGCACCCGTGTGGCGGCGGCCTTTCTCACCGGGCTGCACGGCCGGGACTTCCCCTATGGCGCACTGCATGAGGCCCAGCGCCTCCGCTTGTATCTCCCCGAGGAGGCTGACCGCCGGCTCTCGACGGCGGGCCGGCTGCCGGTTGCGTTCCTAGTGCACGGCGGCTTCTGGAAAAGCAAGTGGGGCTCAGAGAACACTCAGAGCGCCTCCTTGGTTCCGGACTTTCTCTGCCGCGGGTTTGCAGTAGCGCTGGTCGAGTATCGGCGCCGGGAGATGCCAGGCGGGGGTTGGCCTGGCACTGAGCAAGACGTGATGGACGCACTCGGCTTTCTCCGCGAACTGGAGGTGCGAGGAGAGCCTTTAGATCTCGAGCGGGTTGTTGTGATCGGCCATTCTGCGGGTGGGCAGCTTGCGCTGGTGACATGCGGCCGCGCGTGGGCGTCGCCAGATGGTCGAGCCGCGCAGGGTGACTGCGCCTCCTCGTCTCCTGCCCACGCAGTGCGCCCGTGCCTGTGCGTCGCGATCGCCGCCACGCCGGACATGATGCAAGCGCACGAGGCCGGGCTCTCAGACGAGGGCGATGCGGTGGAGCGCTACATGGGTTGCCTCCCAGACTCTGCGACGAATCGGGAGAAGTATGCCGCTGCATCTGCCCAGCAATACCTGCCGCTGCGCGGCCCGACTCTGCTGGTATCCGGCACAGAGGACACTGACGTGCCTCCGGCCCTGCTGGCAGACTTCCACGCGCTCGCCCTGCGGGCAGCGGCAGAGGCGGCCCGCGGGGAGAGGGGACCCGGGGACCCCCTGCCGCCCCCAGTCGAGCTTCTCAGCGTGCTTGGTGCTGACCACTACCAGCTAGTCACCGCTGGGAGCCGGGCGTGGCGCCACGTGGCACGGCGTACTACCCAGATGCTTCAGGAGCATTGCGGGTGGCTCCTCGCGCCGCAGCCTGCGGACTACAGCGTGACCCGGGAGCGAGGCTTCCTGCCGGAGCGCGACCCCCCGCTGAGTATCCTCGAGCCCTCTTCCGACGGGGGAGTGGCCAACATCCCACCTTCCTCCTCCACGACGGCTCACCCGGAGTCTCACCTCCCGGTGCTGAGTGCAGTGGAGGCGGACTGCTTTGCTCGGTGGGAGGCGTGCGTGGCTCGGCTGCCAGGCCTGCTGTGCATTGGCCAGCAGGTGCGGCCGTCGACCGCCGGGTCCCCTGCGGCGGGCACCTAATGCATGCACAAAGGATATGGCATAGGATATGAAATGGCATACAGAGGGGGGATAGATAAGCCTTTACAAAATCTCAATCACACAACACATTCATATAAAAACCCTTACACCCTAAAAAATCAGGCATCTGCACAGCAACCTCTAGGTCAGTTTCCCTCGAATGTCTCTGATCTCTGGAGGTGAGGGGAGAGGAGAGGAGCTCCCTGGAGGTGAGGGGAGGAGATTGAAGCGGAGTATGTGGCGTTATGATGTTCCACTCTTGCACGTGTCTGTTGTTCCCAAGCTCCGTGGTTGTGCCATTTGCATGGTTGTGATTTGCTATATTCCGGTGTGCGTGTGCTGGACCGCAAGCATTGAACCCAGAATGCTACTTATCCTTGCGCGTGGTGTGTTGTCGAGCATTTGCCCATTTCCATTCAAGTACTCCCACTGACTTTAGACAACTGATTGAGCATACTGATGAAGCGGCAGGTGATCGAATTTGTGTGCTCCATCAGCTTTCATTGCTACCAGCTGGTTTCCACCAGCTTCTCATGATTTGAAGGTTTCCGCCAGCTTCTCCTGATTTGAAGTTTTCTGCCATCTTCTCATGATTTGAAGGTTTCCACCAGCTTCTCATGATTTGAAGGTTTCTGCCATCTTCTCATGATCTGAAGGTTTCCGCAAGCTTCATGATTTGAAGGTTTCCACCAGCTTCTCATGATTTAAGGTTTCCGCCAGCTTCTCATGATTTGGGTTTCTACCAGCTTCTCATGATCAATTTCCACCAGCTTCTCATGATCTGAAGGTCTCCACCAGCTTCTCATAATCTGAAGGTCTCCACCAGCTTCTCATGATTTGAAGGTTTCATAACTTCTCATGATTGAAGAGTTTCCACCAGCTTCTCATGATCTGAATTTCCACCAGCCTTCTCTCATATTGTTTGAAGGTTTCCGTAACTTCTCATGATTTGAAGGTTTCCGCCAGCTTCTCATGATCTGAAGGTTTCCGCCAGCTTCTCATGATTTGAAGGTTTCCGCCAGCTTCATGATCTGGGGAGTTTCCGTCAGCTTCTCATGATTTGAAGGTTTCCGCCAGCTTCTCATGATTTGAAGGTTTCCGCCATGCTTCATAATTCAAAGGTCTGTGATCCTGATGTCCAATCACGATCCTCAAGGCGGAAGATATCGAGACTCGGCATCCTCAAGCGATTCTTGGACTGCCTCGGATCTTCCGATGAATATGATCAAAAATGGTTTGACCGTCCCGAGGTATGCGCGCCTGCGATGTGCTGTGCAGGAGCAGGGTCACTCACAGGAGCACTGCCGTGGTGGTGGCCTCAGGTGCGAGCTTATCTGGCGAAGGAGCTCCCCAACATAGAGGCGGGGGCACCTGGCGCTCTCCGACCTTGGCAGCTGTGCCTGCTGGCCAATGAGGGCCTCGCAGAGCGTGCCTTCGCGGTGCTCGCGTTCCTCACCCACGGCTGGGTGTGGGGGGAAGAGCCCATCGTGTCACGCCTGCCGCGGAAGTTGGCGGTGCCGCTGGCGGCTGTGGCGGACATCGTGGGGCGCCCGCCCATCCTCACCTACTTCTCCTTCAACGCGGCCAACTGGCAGCGGGTGGACATGGCGCGCGGAGTGGAGCTCGGGAACACGCAGCGGGCTCTGAACTTTCTGGGGGGGCGCGACGAGGAGTGGTTCTCCGCGGTGCATGTGGCGATCGAGGCGCAGGCTGGGGAGGCCCTGCTCGCTGTCGTCCGACTGCAGCGCATTCTGGCGGCTGATGGTCCCCCGGCAGCGGCAACTCCCGAGGAGGGCGCCACTCCCGCCAGGACCGTGGCTGCGCTGCAAGAGGGCGCCATGCAGCTGGTACGCAATGAGCTGAGGATTGTTGGGGGCTCCCTGGCGGCGATGACTGCTACGCTGCGGCGCATGAAGGAGCACTGCGATCCTTACATCTACTACATGCGTGTGCGGCTCTTCATGAGCGGCTGGACTCACGAAGCTCTGCCGCACGGCATGGAGTATGAGCGGGTGCCATCGTGCGCCAGGGATGCTGGCAAGGTAAGTGGCTGCCGGAGAGGGCTGGGTGATCAAGATGCCCAAGAACTGGCAGGGGGTGATGATGATGACCTTCGATGAGCCGGTGATGCGGGTGCTGCAGAGCGATATGGACAGGGGCTGATGCGGGTGCTGCAGAGCGATATGGACAGGGGTGGCGCCTTGCTTGTCACTCTGCAGTACTCTCCGGCACCGAAGTTTCAATTTGAACATAAGTGCATCAGGGTTTGTGGCGTTACATTGCATGCAGGGTGCGGAGGGGGAGCCGTGGTTGTGCGCAGTGTTTGGGAGCATCAGCGCGGCAGCTGCCATGCCTAGTCACAGGAATGTGGGAAATTGTGTGGATTTTTATGATGATCTTCCCTGCCAGCTGCAGTATGCCATTCAACTGGACCAGGTTCTGGAAGCAATCCATGAGTGAGATGCGTAAGATTTGGGAGACCCGAGAAATGGAAAACCAAGAGAGAAGGAAATGCCAGCATCGACAATTGTCCATATACACTATATATGGTAGTTAGTTTTCACCCGTGGTTGAAGAGAACTGACTTGTGGTCCACCTTTGTGACGGATGCTGTGCTTGTTGCTTTCCAGGACATGCCGCAGATAGCAGAGCATCACTGGCGACGAGAGCGGTATTTCGGGGAGACAGGAGCGCAGTCCAGCGTGCTCCCAGCGCTGGATGCTGCACTCGGCATTGCAATGTCGGAGGATGATCTGTCCCCCTATCTGAAGGCGATGCGAGACTACATGCCACCACATCATGCAGAATTCATGCGTGCCATTGAGCATGGACCATCGGTACGCAAGCTGTTGCTGAGCGTGGTGGCTCGGGAAGTCTACCAGAGCGCAGTGGCAGTTCAGACTGTGGCGGCATATAATGAGTGCATAGACGGGTTAACCCTATTCCGTGGGATCCATTTCGAGCTGGCGTACGCATTTGTGCGAAAGTTTGATGAACGGAAAGATGACGAGATCAGAGGCACGGGGGGCACTCCCTTCATGCCTTACCTAAAGAAACACCGGGTGAACACTGCGGATATGAAGCTCGTGTATTCAGAGGAGCCCTCAAGGCAGGCTTCAATAGATGCCGATGCGCAATGACATCACTGATGCACTCGATGCCATCTACAAATCTGAGGTTAACATTGAATTCATTTACACCCCAGTGGACAAGACAGTGCCGTGTGTTGTCATAAGTAGCTGTGCAACCTGGCCGCAATATGAAGCAGCAGATGAAAAGAATTTTGCTGTTTCTGAACATCATTAATATATTTGTTAGTAGCATGCATATAAACTGGTATGCCCGGAGACCTTATATAACCCCTACTCTTTACAGGGATGGACCTGGGGAAATTACGTACTTACGTATTTATTTGATTACTTACTTGGGTGAACGAATTTCAGTATACGCATAGAGCTATACCACATTGTGCTATTAAATCATTTGCCCTCGAACATACTGGTATTGAGTCATTTCGTTGCCGGCGCTCATACTGCAATATTCGGCATTTGCAAATAAACCCTGGCACCTACTTATGATTAATGTCTTAAACATGTACGTGCTTGCTTGATGAAAATGGAGCTGCCAACCGCAGTGATGTATGATGACGCAATGCCATTGTCCAAAAGTATGTAGTATTCGTGTTTCATTAAAAAAGGCTTCGATATAAAATTTGATTATACTCTGGCTTACTACAAAGCGACTGGTATGCACCAAGCAACAGAGGCATCCGATATTACACGGACCGTGACTTACATGTACACCGGCCGATACCACCGGCACACATAGGCGACGCTATTTCCCGGCGCGGGCGGGGCATGCAAGGCTGCAATGACGATTTACGGATGCGAAGTTGTATGGCACTGAGATTAATGTGTGCGTACAATAATGTACGCAACGTGAAATTGCGGTGACGAGGCGCACCAGGTTTCAGTAGTATATAATGGCGCAAAATATAATAGGTCCTCGACCGTATCTGAAATTCGTACCAAAGATCACTGAAATAAGTTACGACCAATAACTATATATATAGTATTCACTCTGGCTTACCACCACGCATTGTGCGATATGTGCCAAGCAACAGAGGCATCCGATTGTCAAATCAGACCGTGATAATCACGACGCGTGTCCCGGCGCGACGGGGCAAACAAGGCCACACACGAAGCGATTCACAGCGTGAAACACACATACTACATGCACCACGTGATTATCCGTACACGCGTGACAATGCATGCTGCGTTACGAACACATGCATGTAGGCAGCTGGCTCGATAACGCGTACCCTTGGAAAATATAAACGTCTCAAAGCCGAACTTGTGCGTGGTTATCAGGAACGGACCGTTCACTGCGCGTGCGTATATGCACTATTTGCAATATTCTAGCAACAGTCGCACTGACCACAATTCTTACAAACAAGTCGTGACTTTGTGTACGATACTGTAGGTGTATTGTATCCGTGCTGTCCTGAGCTGAGCTTTGGATGCAGCTGGCTCGTTTACACACGCGGATGATACTGGGTTGTATGCATTGATGGAAGAATATATAGCTCATACGCCATGGCTGCACACGTCGTATCGAATATTGCAAACGTTTCGTACGACGTGCCGTTGTTAAGCCTCCTGTCTTGTCTTATATATAATTACCGACTTCATTACAGGATTTCGGATCTTCCGGATGCAATGCATGTAGATAATCAACCCGGTATCTTCGCAACACGTTGTTGCAATACACCATCACGTACCCATCCTAGAGTAGCGTGTCATACAGTTCATGACCAAGGGTTACAATCATATCATGCATGTATCATCTCAACCGTCGTGTGCCATCACGTATCAGGACTGCCACCGTATGCTACAGTGACACCATTCGTTATTGATGGAATTTTATTAGGTAATCGTACTGGAAGTATTCAGTCTCTTCCTAAATCTCTGAAAACGTTTATTACGCTTCCACCGCCTAAGGCGCAATAGCCGAAGGTGTTGACTCTCTCTTTTCATAGTTTTCTTATTGGCCGCATTATTTGCAGGGGTCTTCCAAGACATATTGCATAACGTGTAGTGCAGGAATGTATTCGTTCTATCGAGCACCCATACACTACTCATGGCAGAATCTGGTGAACCAGGCTTCGGACCCAAAATCTTATGCACTGCCATGTCAAAAATAGTGAAACCAATAGCATCCCTGCCATGGTGAGCATATAGTGATGGGCAATACAACCCTCCGAATGCCCTGTCGCCAACGACATCCCATGAATACTTGTCGGATGTTTCCGCACGGGCACACATGCCCGCAAAGTGATTCCAATTCGGATGGAGAGCATTGAAGCTCATCCGATCACCGGCATGCGTGTATCTCAGAATGCGAGTAGGTTTCATGTGTGTCTTTGGTGACATGTATTTATCAAAAGCATTTATGACCTCAGGGCGTGTCCTGATGAATGTGTACACTTGTTCTATAATATTACAACAATTGCCGATGTTGAACTGTTCACATTCTAGCATTTTGCTAACGAAGTAAAAACATGTATCTATTCTATTACGACCAATAACTATGCTTACACGTATATAATATGCGTTGCAATGTCTCGGTAGCCGGATGTATATGTGCACAATATGAAATAACAAACATATCCTGAGCGGTAATTTGGACTCCGCTAGTTAGCTTACACACAAACAATACTGGCAGTTCGTAAGTGGCGTACGGTTTTAATTACACTCTGGCTTACTACAAAGCGACTGGTATGCACCAAGCAACAGAGGTATCCGATATTACACGGACCGCGACTTACATGTACACCGGCCGATACCACCGGCACACATACGCAACGTGTTACCCGGCGCGGGCGGGGCATGCAAGGCTGCAATGACGATTTACGGATGCGAAGTTGTATGGCACTGAGAGTAATGTATGCGTACAATAATGTACGCAACGTGAAATCGTGGTGACGAGGCGCACTAGGTTTCAGTATATAATGGCGCAAAATACTATAGGTCCTCGACCGTGTCTGAAATTCGTACCAAAGAGCACTGAAATAAGTTACGACCAATAACTATGCTTACACGTATATAATATGTTGCAATGTCTCGGTAGCCGGATGTATATGTGCACAATATGTAACAAATCTATCCTGAGCGGCACTTTGGACTCCGCTAGTTAGCTTACACACAAACAATACTGGCAATCCGTAAGTGGCGTACGGTAGATATACCAGAGCATGGCTCTGACATAAATCTGATACCGTACCCGGCCGTTTGGTCGCGTCATGTAACTGTCGTTACTGACATGACGTGGTCATGGACAAATGTCTGCGACACAAATTTGTTCGGACCCCAGTGTGTCCCAAAATATGTGACCGTTAAATACTGGATGGGTATCATTCGGCATCTCTAATTCTGGAGAATACTAAATGCCGTTTAAGTATTTCTACAAATACTAAGACTGAATGAACAATAAACACAACGGTGATGAGTTGTCATTTTTTGTGTCATCAATGCACACTCAATTCGGCTCTCTTTCTGTACACGAGTTCGTATCCAGAAAGGATATACAGGGGCTACGTTGTCATACAGTAGGCATATGTATATGTACGTGTATTTGACAAGTACGTACGGTTTGAAAAGCAATGCGCTACCGGTCTTTAAAGCCACTTTCTCAACCTTATGTCAGTTATTTGTGTGTAAGCGAACTGGTAGAGTCCAAAGTTCTACCCAGGATTATAAGCGGACGATATAGTAAGCAAAGTGAACTTCACAAAACTAGCGTGTGTCATACAGATAAGACGAAGAAGTGATATACATCATACTGATAATATATTACGTATCAAATATTCGTCATTGCACCAATGAAGGGATCGCTTGCATAATATCCGGGCACGCCTCAATGTACATCATCGTCATCATGTGCTGAGCCGCTGACCAACACACGACGACATTCTTTACGCACGTGCGAGTGGGTTTATATTTATCTTAGTGCGGATATGATGCGATAAATATACTGTGTCGTAAGTGTTCGATAGCTAATCACTATAAAACATTTTGTGTATTTCCACCGTGTCGTGAATTGCCAGTGTAGCCTTCTATGCCCCATTCGCGCCGGGAGGAGCGTCGCGTATTAAGTCGCGGTCCGTGTCTACTACCATGTGCCCCTGAGTTTGGCACACGCGGTAAGTGCGCTGTCGTAAGGAACCCGGTCTTTTTTGTCGAATGCATGGTCATTTTTGTCGCTGTCGCAAGAAAATGTTTCTGTCGCACGTCAAAAAAGTAATCTTCTGAAAAAACCAGAAACGGGGCTTCATTCCCTTAAAGGGACAAAGAACGATTTCACAAAAAAAAAGGTGGGGGGACGAATAAACGACATCGTCATCGAAACACTGTCAAAACTGCCCAAAAGTTTTCCACATAACAAATTTTGATCTTCAGCGTTGTCGCTCGCCTTAGGAAGATACACTATCCCCCCATTGACTATTTTTCGACCGCCCGATCGAATCATCGACCGAAAGATCGGACAGTCATATGACATATTCTTGAAGAAGGCCATCTTCAAGTTGTCGCAGCGATCTTGAATATACTCCAATCCTACATCAACTAATTTTCGACCGATCGATCGAA
Source organism: Cymbomonas tetramitiformis (assembly GCA_001247695.2). Classification (NCBI taxonomy): domain Eukaryota; kingdom Viridiplantae; phylum Chlorophyta; class Pyramimonadophyceae; order Pyramimonadales; family Pyramimonadaceae; genus Cymbomonas; species Cymbomonas tetramitiformis. Next base: position 30,977 of record LGRX02034079.1, read on the forward strand.
TCGTCGACCGAACGATCGGACTGCCCGATCTCGCGTGCTAATGGATTTGTTTCCGAAGACAAGATCTTCAAGTTGTCACAGCGATCTTGAATACAACACAATCCTCCATCGACTAATTTTCGACCGATCGATCGAATCGTCGACTGAACGATCGGACTGTCTGATTTCGCGTGCTAACGGATACGTTCCGAAGACAAGATCTTCAAATTGTCGCAGCGATCGTGAATATACTCCAATCCTACATCAACTAATGTTCGACCGATCGATCGAATCGTCGACCGAACGATCGGACCGTCGGATGACAGATTCTTATTGTCGCATCTCGCAAGTGACGCTGACTCGCTGTCGCGATAACGTGCGTGACGGCCGCGGCCCGCGGCGGGACAGTTGTGTGACCATCAGACTCTACTGTTAACTGTAAGCTTGGCCTTGGGCATTATAATAAGCTTGGCCGCCAGTTCATTCTTACTTCAAGCGTACTAAGCGACAGCATTATGTGTGGCTTTGATTCCCATTTTTCTGTGTATATTTCTAATTGAGTGTGCAGGTTCTCTTTTGTTTTCGTTGACATGCTCGTACCAGCATACCAACTTCATATATTTTCTAACTCAATTTTCCCGAATCTCGTGTTGCAGCATCCTGACGCTGCTAGCTCGGTTTTTCAGGTTCTTGCGCCGTCGGCAAACCAGCTCTTTTCGTGGGATAGTATGGAATCGCAGTGCTAGAAAAGCAGTCGCAAGCAGTGAGACGTGCGTGCAAGAGATGAACCGAAAGCCACGAGAATAACATTAGATAGAATATAATACCGATATTCGTCCAGCATGCAGCTTTTTTGGTTACTCGGCTTATTTTAGAGTGCTTGGAGTCTGTCGGGCATATTTTTGCCTTTAGGTTGGGATTGGTCCCAAACATTCCTGCTAGCTAGCGTCCTGTTTTTTTGCCCGGAATAGCGTACTCTTGCTACGCCACCAGCGACCACATCTATGACCCTTTCTGTTTGCAATACGCAGGGAATGTGATTCCACTAACTGACTTGGTTGATCTGGTTCCCCTGTACATTACCGCGTTGTTAGTTGGTTTTGTTATTCTATTAAAACGTGCCTGAGAGTGCTTGCAGGCCGTTTGGCATTCTGCCCGTTGGCTTGGGTTCGATTCCAACACTTCTGACTAATTAGCGTAATGTGTATTTTTGCAGGAGAATTTGCTGAAATCTGTATAGGCAGCCCTGACTGGGAGTCCCGGTCAGGCCCCTATGACAGATCCCTAGGACCAACACTGGATTGCTGACTGATCTGTAGGTTCGTACTGTGACACACGCCGTGTCACAGGTAGGCTAGACTCCGAGACCGTCCGAGATCGTTCCGGGTATATCTAGCTTAGGGTTTATTTATCTTACACAGTTTATCCACACGAGTACGGGACTTTCTGATATCTAGTGTACTTGGATATTCCGGTAGAATTTACTGCGACTTTGCGTCTTGTTATTTTTTTTTATGTTTGGTGTATTGTTTTGTAATCCCTGGTGACCTCGTGGGTTTACAATATTAATCTGTATGATTGACCATGTAGATTTGTACATGCAGGAATTGCTTTGACTGAAGATGGTTGCGGCAACACTGGCGAATGTCGAATATTTTTGGGCCTGCCTTCTGTAGGATATTATATCGGTCGGTGGTATTGTTGTAACATTACTATTCGCGTTCGATGGTATTGTTGCTTTCATTTTAAGTCCCTTGGTAAACATTGCTTGCATGTTATTTTGGTGTGCAGTCGTTGCATGCCATTATGATATCTTGTTTGTTCCAATGCTTGCCTTATTTTTTCTTTGCTAGCTTGTTTAAACCAATGCCTGCTTCTATTTTGCACGTTTCGCATGGAGATTTGGTCAGTGTTAACCGCCAACTCCCATGACTCAACGGATTGTCCTGCTGTAAATTTTTAATAAATTTCTGGTAAGTTTTTGCGACAAAATACCCCCTAGACATATATTTTGTCGCGGCTGCGACAAAACATACCCGCAGCTTCATTGCTGTCGTAGCTGCGACAAAATAATTTGCGACATAAAAAACCATCCATGCGACAAAAATGTTCCGCTACCTTGTGGTAAGCCAGGGTTGATTTTAAAATATATGACGGTTCAACGTCGATATCAGGTGAGCTTGCTGTATGTATCTTGTGTAGTATTGTTTGTCGATTGAAGGTATCAGAGCTCAGCGACGATATTTGTTGTTGAGTCGGTTATGCCCAGAATGGTCTTGTGAAGATATGTCAACGATTATTTAGAGATGATGTTGCGTCGATTGCAATCAACACAGCTTGCGATACTAGTAATGCGACGATTATTGCTTCTTGCAGATGGGATATGTGTGAGCACGTTTGAGATACGCGTCCTCTGTATATACGTCGTCTAGCGCGCGTTGATGATACTGAATGCGCGTAAGTCACGTATGTATGATGTGTGCGCTGAAACAAGCGATATATCGTCTGCTGATGATGCGCGTCTATAATATATATATGTACTCGTCTCACTTACTTAAGGTATCTAGTTCGCTGTTGGACGTTCGGAATACCATATGTTAAAGTTTACACTGCGGTACCTTACAACGCTTCGCTTATACGGTGATATGTAGTGGCGGAGAGTGTAAGCACGGACTATGCTTTTGCACAATGGCCACTCTCTTATATAGACATCTCGCCTCCATCATTTGGACACGCCTGTCGAGGTTGTGAACCTCGCAGCGAGAGTCTACGAGCGACAACGTTGGTATCCATTGTACATTGGATTCCATTGACACTTTCGCATACTTGCTCATGGTATGCTAGCGTAAGTATCCAGCAAGCATGGAACGACTGTTGTCGTACATATACCGCACTTGCTTGACAGTTCCGCGTCAATGCTATAACTCATTATAGCATTGAGTATGTCTCGTATGTCATGAGATCGTACTCAACTGACGTCATCATGACTGCCGTAGAAGATCTATAGCGTATAGTCTGTCATGAATGATGATTGACGACTGATGACTGATGCCCTTCGGTCCTTCAGACTCTAACAACAACGGTGAAGTGTGATACGCGATGGCAAACGGAGCCGCACGATACGAACGCTATGAAAATACATAAATACATCTAGAGCCATATATTTTTCAATCTAACGACGCAAAGTTTCCGACTGTTTTCCACAGTGTTCTCATCTCTTGGTACCCAGGATGCCATGATACGTCATACGTGACACACGCTGATCTCACAATCATACTCACAGACTGAGATGAGATTTTCATTCCTCTGTCATACTTGGATGGCGCAATCTTGTGACCGACTCTTTTCTTTCTTCTTGTATGAGTACCTCACCATTTTGCTATATGTACCTTGTACTCTCCCTGAACATATACAAGTTCACTTTGAAACCGAAAAACAGCCATGCCTTGTTAACAAAAAACGTTTTTTGGACCCGCCGTTTTGCATGCAACTTATTCTATGTAAAGCCCCCACTATAGCATGCACCCCCATATAAAACATCAACATTAAAAAATCCTCCCTTTCTAGTGAGGCACAAATGGAGGATTTTTCATGAGCATTCAGACTACTACCTTACCCGTAAGGCACGCACGGAGGATTTCACATCGGAATTCACCTTCAGTATGGTGAGGATGCTCACTTCAGTACCTCTGCTCCGTATGATTTGGAGCCGGACCAAATTTCTTACTTGATCAGCAGCAGCAGCAGCAAAGCGCGACACGGACGAACTTCCGATCTCACGATCGCCAGACGCTAACGATGACAGTGCCACTGAAGTCGCATACATTTAACGTCAACGCATGGCATGTTGTGATGCAAAAAGCGAAGCACCGTCACGCACATGATCCTACGGTCAGATGGTCTAGTGGGAATCTCTTTTTGAGATCGATCCGTCTAGTATAAATGACATTTTCGACAGATGTTAACCCTCTTCATTAAATGTCCTTATGCAACCTCATAAGCATCACCTTGAATGAGATAATCTTTAAACCAAATGATTATGGCATACTAGCTTTAGAATGAATTCGAATTAAACATGGGTATGAGAGTGAAATCTACTGATTACTGCAGGTAGTCAAAAGTTTGGCAGGGATCTTGTGTCAGCGCATTTGCTCTGCTCTCCTTCTTTAAACTTATTTTTAAAAACATAATAAAACAACTCTCCTTAGAGAAAGTAAAACGATGATCTGTGTGAAAAACAAGTAAACCATTTTCAACGTCTCACATATCACAGCCACGATTTCTCTTTTCACTAAGGTCAGTGAAAGATATTCTCCATAGGCACCATTCTTTTGCCATAAATACAAGGGAGCATTATTCTTCCTCGTGAAAGCAGACTGTGTCCTCACTCATATTCTATTAAGGCTCTGTCCCAGTCCCGAGTCTTCGGTTGTGTAGACCAAACTCAACTTACGGGAAACAAAGCTTCACCACCTCCTGAAAGCGTTCCTCTGTAAGGGACACCTCGGCCAACAACCTCCAGGTGAACTCCTCGGTGAGATTCACGTAATCGTCAGAGCGTTTGAGCACCATATGTCCACAAATTTCGAAGGCTGCGGGGTTCACACCAGTGTCTAGAAGCTCTTCAGGCACGAGGCCTTGTGCTTGTTTCTCAGCATAGCACTGAGGGAATAGAAACACACGTTTCCCACAATCCACGATGAACAGATTGAAAGGGATGTTGTTCGTTTGCAACACCTCGCAAGCCATACCAATCTGCCCAGCCATAGCATCCAGGTTTTTGCCGATCTCAAAAACCAAGCCGCGCACAGGGTATTGCTGAAGCCGCGAGATGATACAGTCAGCCCGACGACGTTTCATTAACTTAGTGAGGGGTGCCGTTGGGGCCCGTTCGACGGGGAAGGGCGCCATGAGGTAGTATCCCTGCACAAACAACCCACCAAGACTGGTTTGAGCCGTGGTCTTTGAGGGAGTCTCAACAGTGCACCCTCTGTGTCACTTGCCAAAGGAGCAAACCCATGTTCTCCTAAACAGCATAAGTGCCAATTGTTCGATCAGGACAGGACGGGACGGAACGGTGAATACCTGGAAGTGAAGATGATTTATGGTAGCGTAGGCACCCAAACTGTTATATCCGATACGGAAATATGGATTGTTAGACTCGGCTGCCATTTGTAAGGCAAGGAGCGCGGTCGAGTGATCAACTCGTTGGGGGAGGCGATCGGTGATCCGTGGCACTAGCAAGCAGTGGCCGTACTCGATAGGGCTCACGTTGATGAGCACCATGCTAGCGGCTCCACGGACGGGAGCTGCTTCTTCAAAGCCGCTCTCCTCGTTAGGATTCGGAGCGAACTGGAAGAGTACCTCGTTGGCACCGGCCTTTGTGAAATTAAACTTTGAGTCGTCGAAGTCTTGGAGAACTTTGTCTACACGGAACTCCGTCGCCCTTTTTTTGGTCGCCCGGCCCTCATTCAGCTGAGCCACAAAACCGTAATCCCCTGGGATAACCTGCGGCCGCCGAGACACGCACCGTTTCTGAGCAATAGGCCTCTCCGTACTCGCACCAGTCGGAAAGTCACGGATGCACCAAGGTTTCGACAACAGGCGCGCCTAACGCTGTTTCCACTCCTCAACCCCGTTCCGTGAGGAACCTGAAACCCTTGCCCGCCTTACTCCCAAGGAGGCAACGAGAAGAGAGACGTCTACAAAACAGGTTTGTTCAAACTTTACCCAAAAGGCTCTACACGCGTTGCGGGGTTCACGTGCGGGACCCCACCTTAGTCTGACAGGCGGTCACATCATAGCGGAAAAGACCCTCTTCGAACTTGTTCTCCCACTGCACAACGGACCAGCGTGTAAACGAAAGGAGCGAAAAGGTTACAGGATATAAAGTGCTGAGTGTTGCAGAGAGACAGGCCGCGCCGCACCTCGGCTAGGAGGGTATGGTCGAACAGGCTTCGTGGTTGATCACTCTCGTCCCCAGAAGAACTGTTGCAAGTTGCGTGCGATGCTCAGCCAGAGGTCGCAACCAACGAAAGTTTCGAAGGCCGCGCAAAAAACTGGAGCCGCACCTGTCCTGGTCGATATCTGGAACAGTTTGCAAGTCTCCAAACGAGCGAACTTTCTTGCTCAAAAAGGATGTCTTGCGGCACAAGAAATAGTAGAGAGGAAGGCGTGCATCTGTAGACAGAAAAGAGTGCAAATTAGACTTCTCAAGTCAGCTCCTAACTTCACAAAATAAAATACTTAACACCCCGGCACTGCTGACACACTACGTGGACTGTCACATATCATGGAGCTTGAAAACGCGAGTTTCCTCACTCCTTTCCGGCGAGGACTCATGTTTCCGGCGAGAACTCATGTCATCAATAGAGGAAGCAAAAGGAACGCGTACCGGCCAACCCTTCCTCATTAAGAACAATGTCCTTCAAACCAAAATTGCCTTTATCAGCCTTCTTGGCATCTTTTTCGGGAGAGTCGAGTTGGTTGAGGGAGAGCACGGTGGGTACTCGGGTAATAGTCAACATATTGTATGCGTACAGCGTCAAAAAGTTTTACAACTTTTGTTTATGCGGATATCTTACAGGCGGTGAGCGGCAATGAGATTACTTTAATGTCCACCAGCAGCCAAGGTTAACAGGTCCTGCGAATGCAAGACGGGAAATTCTCAGAGAAGATCAACTGGAAGACTAACGGCGGTAAAAGGTCTACACTGAAGGTGCAGAGACCAGCATCCAACCAAACCATACCGTGGGGCTTCCTCCCTCAGAAGGCCTCGCGCCGCGACCCCTTGCCCATGCGGTGGTATGAATAGGCAAGTTTGCATCAATATTCGCTAGTTCAAGCGGCATCTTCCTCGTTTACGATTAGGATGTACAGTTCACAGTGCTACAAAAAGACATGCAAAGCGAGACAGCGTCAATGGTTCAACAGTGCAGGTGAGTTGCAACGACAGAAATGTTCTTCGTTGTTCAAGGAGGACCTATCAATGTGCGATGTGTACGCAGGCTGACGTGTTATGATGCTTCTGAAATTTCGGATACTCTGATGGGGAGATGCACGAGGATCCCAATTCTGGTGACGGTCATTGTGGCTTGGGCTTTAAGAGTCATGCGATGGGATGGCTTCGGTGGCATCTGGCATAACGTGAACATTTTCCAGAGCAACTTCCATCATTTTTATTCTTTTGAACCTAAATCGAGTCTCAGGATCGAGGATGCTGATGATTGCGCATCATGCCAGATTTTATCCTTTTAGCTTTTCACTTCTCTGATTGGGCAACATTGCATTCACGACGCTCTTTGCTTCAGATTTGAAATGACTGAACTGACGATGACGATGCGAACATGCGATGGCATTTATTATGCTCTGGGCGTAATAAATGACGTCGATTTTAACATTTTATATATCTAAGGGTCGATATAACAATCTATATAACAGATGTCAATATAAACGAAAATGTCGGAACGAAAATGTCGGAATTCTGTCTTAAGTTTTGCCATGTGGCACCTTAGCGCAGGAGGCAAGACTATAATTATACAAAAAGAGCGCAGGACCGGGCCGGGCTCCATTTCATGTTTATTCCGTTTCCAGTTTGCTCATACGCTGGGCTTGGGGCAAAAAGCAGTCATAAGCCTTGGTGTGTTTGCCACCTCGGATTATATGCCCGACTCCTCGGCGTTGGCATTTTACGAGAGATTCCTACCTTTCTACTTTTTACCAGAGAAGCGGAGATGAAGTTGATGCGATGCCGATCGGATGGCTTGCGCTATCGATATGCATATCGCTTCGATACGAGCTCAAGACTCAAGACTCTGTCTTTGTCTAGGCTAGGCTCTATAGGGTGTCTGTCATGTCTGATGTCATGAATCTCGCGAACGTGGTCACATCACAGCCGAGCGGTATCGGTAGCGGTATCGTAATCGGTATCGGCATCTTTATCAGGGCAGACTTGTCGCTGTCGATACGATTGACATCGTTGTCACGTGACCGACGTATACAGCTGTTTATATTGGTAATTATAGAAATGCATTCTTCCTATTACGTGTATACAGCTGTGACACATACGACAGTCTATCAGATAGGTCCAGCTTCAACGGTACGGTGCGGTGCCGCGGATGCGGATGCGGTGCCGAACTGCCGATGCCGTATCATGACACTGCACTGTGATTTGACTGAGACTCTGAGAGTGACACAGAGTTAGGTTTGATTCCATATTAACACGTGACGTCCTGTCGAAGTGACACACTAGGAATTGTGCCGAACCTCAACCTGCCGATGCCGCTGCCGATGCCGATGCCGTGACACGCCGCGCCGTGACCAGAGATGCGGGCGTAATACTGTCGGCTATAAATATGTGTGAGCTGTGAGCTTGTGACGCAGAATGCGTGTCGCGTGTCGCGTGTCGCGTGTCGCGTGTCGCTGTCGCTGCGCTGTCGTGTCGATATCTCGCCTCGTTCGCGTGGCACCCGCACGCACCCGCTCCCCGCCTCGATCGCGTGACAGCAGATCATTCGAGTGTTCAACCTCCAAGGATCGACACTTCGACAGTTGTTCAAGATTTTATAGATTTACATTTTACAATCAAATACTGGATACACAACGTTCTATCACTGTTCTATCTGCAAAAGTGCAAGTCGGTGCTGCTGCTGACTAGATCTGATCTAGATCTTGTCTTACTCATATATTCCTCATATAATGAGATAAGGGTATCTTTAAATAGTAGTGACTATACCTTATTTATATTTTGATGTTATTTATATATTTTTAGTTGGGCAATTTATGCAAGCAATTTAAAAACGAGCTGATCACGATCAGATCGCGATCACATCGCGATCACGCACGGAAAATCGGGTTTTTTCGCGCGGGCGGTAGGATAATAATATAACATTTACGCTGAGAATAATGACAAAGTCATGTGGCATGGCTATGGCTACTGCCCAACGATCCTTGTGACAGGACTGGAATCGCGTCCGGTCCTGTCACAATGACCGTTGACCGACTTTTCAGGATTTTTTTAAGCCGTCCTCCGGATTTTGGTACACTGTCGAGAAGCAAATAAGATTCGTTTCGCCGGGTCATACAGTCTCCATATGACCCGGCGATCATTTTCAGACGAGTTATTAAATCTATAAATCACAGTCCGCGCGATCAGATTAAAATCGACATTCGCCTGATCGAACGTGCGAAACGACTTAAAAAGGAATATTTCGGGCAAACGCGCGTCGGTCCGACGTGGACAACATCATAAAAACGTGCTCGTGTGTACAGATCGCGTCCGCGTCGTTTGAAAAATATAAATGCAGATTTTCCTCGTCGAAAACTAGACGACCCCATCTTAAACAGTGTCTGTGATTGGAAAATGCAGCATATTCTAGTCCAGCGATACACGATCTTCGCAGGATTTGTCGCAGGCGACATTTGGGTGACATTTGGTGCAAATGTTGTTCATTCATGCTACGACTATGACCGCGTCATTCAAGCTATGCTGCACCCCCATTCATGCTACGACTATGACCGCATCATTCCAGCTACGCAGAACCCCCATTCATGCTACGACTATGACCGCATCTCAAATAGTGAGAGGCAGAGAACGCACCTTCACGGCGTGTGGCAAGGAGGCGAGGAGCAGCGCAAAGGAGCTATCGTCGGTTGTACTTCCTCGGCCTCTGGTAAGCAGCCTTGGACTCGTCTACGAACGGGGTGGAGAACGTGTTGTGCTCCGCCTTGCCCTTGTAGCCAGTCAGGTCGTGAGGGGTGTTGGCGAAAGTGCCCTTGCATCTGCGAAGAACAGCTCGCATTTCCTCCCAATGCTCCTCCTTGAAGTCAGGATGACCTCCAAACGTGCCATTGAGCTCTGTGTCGAGCCACGCTGCCTCATCCTTGGTCACAGTCGTGTCACCCAAAGGCTGAAGCTCGTCCAGCACGGTGTACGGCAAGACCTCATCCTGCTCCGCGACGTTGGCCTCCCAGCCCGGCTCCCATTGCCTCGACGACTGCTGAGCCTCCCAGGAAGTGCAGGGCGACGCACCCCAGCCAGGCATTCTGTGTGGATGGCACGGCACCATGCGCAGGCACACCCTCCGCCAGCCTGCCGGCGACCCACAAAATTGTCACAACTATAGACACGCCCAACCCTGGGGCCGGGGGAAGACCCCCTCGCAGCCCCGACAAAGGCCTTCCCCCCCCTTGCGCTCTCAGCTTCGCCACTTCCCTGCCACTCTCAGACAGTCATTCCCACGTCCGCGCCCAGTTGTCACCATTTTCCCCCACTCCGCAACATCGCTTTTCCCCAAGTGCGCCCGCGTGCCAGTTATACCGGGCGACGTATAATTTATACCAGCCACACCACCGCCCCAATTTCACGCTCAGATACCACCAGCAATCCACGTCAGCCCGATGTAAATCTTGCTTCAGCAAACCACCAGGAAAGCAGATGCCAGTACCTACGTCCGAGGGCGAGCCTTCCTGACCGCCACCCTTACAGGAGCAAACCTCACAGGCCCATCCCCTTTCGCGAGTCGAAACTCCGTGAAACCCGCGATCAGTACGGCGCCCCCCAGACGACCCCTGCCTCATAATCAGTTATTTGCCCGATGACGCTTGTCACGCATCTTAGTTATACCCAAAACACGCCAACGCGGTACAGTACGACGCGTCACGACAACAGCACCATCGCACAGCAGCCACGGGCGCCACCCATGGCGTATAAGCCGTTACATCTACCCAAAACACCCCAGTCAGTTATTCAGCAGCACGACAGCCACGTCACCACGTACGACACCAACGCCAAACTCGAATTACATTCGCCCTGACCCATTTCCTGTTCTACAAAATGCTTTCTCTCTGAACTGCTCCTGCTCGCACGACCGGGGCAACAGTCCGCCGGGCGTGGCGCGACATCCGCCGGGCCAGGCTGAGCCCATCTACGGCCTCGTGAAGATCAAGGAACATCACAGGCACCACAGCGCCTCATCCGCGCCACGTGGACGAAGTCTCCGGCTCGCCGCACCGGGTCACCGCTGGCACCTGCAACACCGACGAGTACAAATGCGAAGCACTGCGCCGCGCCCCAAGCGCGGAAGTTCACGGCAACTCGACATGGACGCACCACATGTGACACCACGTCACAACAGCAGCCAGCGTCAGAATGTAGTATCTCAAGAGTCACCAACGGGATGTAGCATTTGGCGACAGTTCAAATGAGGAAGTAGATCGCTGATTGGAGAAGGCGAAACATCGCGAACCGAGAAGACACAAAACGCCTAGCTGCAGCTGTAGGAAAGGAGCTCTTAAAGAGAATAGAGACGATTTCAAAACATTCTGCGGATAACTCTGAACCTTTCAAAATCATCTTGGCCTTGCGTAAATTTGTATCGAATATATATATTTCCTCGCTGAATTTACAGCGACTTTGCAAATCCCCACGCACTAAGCGCCTGCTTGAATCAGTCAGGGACAGTTTGTCTTATACGCGCTCCTCACGTAGCGCATAGCCCGAATTCAGTGCCCCCGAACTCGCAATCCCGCTCGCGCGGCCACACCGGCTAGGCGTAGATCCACACTCGCATAACGGAAGGCGAATCCGCAACACTAAAGGCCGCAGCTCCGCGCAGTTGAGGTAAGCCCGAGACGCCGTGTGCTAAGTAAACGCTTTCCGTGTTTTCTTGCAAGGAACGGACAGTCGTGCAGGGACCCGATATGCACCTAAGGAGTCTGGAGCACCTCTGAATTCACCGCACGACAATAAACAGGCGCGCAAAAGTGTACCCTGAATTCATGCGTGCGTGCGTGCGTTTGCGGTATGTGTGCGTGCCGCAGCTCAGCTTTATTTAGCTTCACTCACTAACGCCGCTGCTGCTTCCTTCTACGTGTCCGCACGAAGACATCGTCTTCGTCGTTTACGACTACTTTTCTTTACCAAGTTCCCGAGGGAATTCTCAGGTGAGGCGCGATAGTTCGCACTCCCGTGAATTCCCACCCTAAGAGTGTTGAGAAGGTGCACGGCGACGCCGAGACGGCCAGCGGCTTTCCGTTTTAAAAACCCGAATTCAGCACAAGCTCGGAAATTCAGCACGCTCGGCTAAGCTCGGCCACTTCAGACGACGTCACCGCTCAACACTCCTGACGACTTTTCAAACTCCCGAGAGTCAACGGCTCCTCTTTCCGGACCCCGCTGTGACCGTTTCAAGTGTGCATTCACGCGCGCTCCGGCTGTATGACTGCAGAGTGGATTCACCACACTCTTTCGCTGCTTGGACACCATGAATTCTCAAACTTTACCCAACTGTGTTCCTTCGCTGTTGTGGCCTGAGCCGACCCCGTGAATTCAGCGCCGACTGCCGCTACCTTCTTTGGGCATCCCCACTCGGGCTGGTTGGCCCAACGCGGGGGCTGAATTCAACCTTTTCAGCCAGCCCGAGCGAGTCGTGAATTTGGTTTCTGCTGGCTGCTGGACCTTGGTATCCCTTTTGAAGTCGGGCCCAGCAGCCCGTTTGGTCTTCGTTGCGTGGTCCCCGAGCCGGAGTTGCCCCTTTTCACCCTCCCCTTTAGAACTCCACTCTGACCCGGCACCTTCTCGTCAGGCTGCCCGTCAGGACCTTTGGGGATACTCCACCAGCCCCGTGCACGTTCGAAACTCCCAGAATAGGGCCTTTTCCACAATTTTGCCCTGCTTCCTGAACCTTTCACCTTCCATTGATTTTGAAAGTCCTCTCTGAGTTATCTGCAGAATCCCACCCCGTCACTAGCACGGGGCAGCTCTGACGTTCAAGCTGGGAATTCACGTCGCGCGCCGCGCCTGAGTAGCATGACCCACCAGCACCGCGTCAACGAGCTGTTTCGTCGCACACGCTGCCGGCGAAGCCCCGCGCCCTGCTTGAACGCCTGCGTCATATGCATGACCCCTGTCCCCACGTGGCAGCGCTGCGCGTCTCACGTCCTGCGGTGTCCCTGCTTGAAGGGACGGCGCATTTGCCACTCGCGCTGCCTGTCCACGTGGCTGACGCACAATAGCTCGTGCCCACTCTGCCGACGGCCCCCGCGACTCCGCCAGACGCTCATTTCGGAGCACTTCGCCCTTCACCCCGTGACTTGGGCCATTCAAGACTTTTGACACCCCGGTGGCCGCATTGACGCGCAGCATCAGCAGAGCCGTTCGCGCCGTGCCTCACAACTCACCCTGCTTCCCCTCCCCTGCCGGCCGCGTGACAGTGGCCGAGAATTCCACGTGACAGTGGAACACAGGGTAGAAGTCTTACCGTGGCGGGCCGGCCCGGGGCCGCAGAAGCTCGCTCCGGGCCGAAACCGGGCCGAAGGGGCTTTCGCCCCCGGGCCGCACAAAAATATGAGCCGGCCAAACTTCGGCCAAAAATATAGGCATTTTATGCCACTTTTTATCAAACCCCCATACTTAATTTCAAAATTTCGCGCCTGCGGCGGGCATTGTTCTTCTTTGACCGTTTTGGCCGAAAGCGGGCCAGCGGAAATATAGTTTACGGGCCGTAAAGAATTTTGGAAGACTTCTACCCTGGTGGAACACCACTCCTGAAGATTTCAGGAAGACCGCGTGACAGTGGTCCCAGCAGCCAGCCGCGTGACAGTGGCCGAGAATTCCACGTGACAGTGGAACACCACTCCTGAAGATTTCAGGACGACCGCGTGACAGTGGTCCCAACAGCCAGCCGCGTGACAGTGGCCGAGAATTCCACGTGACAGTGGAACACCACTCCTGAAGATTTCAGGACGACCGCGTGACAGTGGTCCCAACAGCCAGCCGCGTGACAGTGGCCGAGAATTCCACGTGACAGTGGAACACCACTCCTGAAGATTTCAGGACGACCGCGTGACAGTGGTCCCAACAGCCAGCCGCGTGACAGTGGCCGAGAGTTCCACGTGACAGTGGAATACCACTCCTGAACATTTCAGGATCTTGATTAGTGACGGCAGCCAACTCTTGCAACCGCATAACAAGTGGGGCTGCCGTTCCCCACGCCCCCTGCTTAAGGGGTGAGGTCTGCGTGTACAGGCGTCAAACCATCAACATGTCCTCCAAACCAAAATCACTACCAGTCGTCACCAAGGCCAACATGTCCGACGGCGATTTCACCGATCTGGCCAATGAGCTCAGTGCCTTCGTCAGCAACCTCGTGTTCGAAAAGAACGCGAACCGCGACGATGAGCTCACGCGCGCCGAGATCAACAAACTCAAGGGCAAGCTGTTCGGCTCCTTGCCCGCAATCTTCAACAGCACGGAGGCCGCCACCCGCGTCATCAGTCGGTTCGTGCTGACGCCAAACAGCGAAAGCAAGACGCTGCCTCAGCTGATTATGGAGGAGACCGAATCGTACCCGCCACAGACTGGATACATGTGCGAGCCCATCACGTTTCCCCGGGAAGACCACTTCCAGGTGCTGACCGGCCAGGACATCGACTGGGACGCCGCATGGCGCGTGCTCTTCTTCCTGCTAAGGCTGAAGTGCGCCGATCTGTCAGCCGAGGCCGCCCAGGACGAGATCAAAAACTTGAAGATGTTGGCTGGCGAAGACCCGCACGCCCTCAGGGACCGCCTGGTGGGGCTCATGGAGCGAGTCAACTTGCCCCACGATTCCACGTCCAAGGTAATCAGCCTGCAGACGGCCGGTCTGTTTATGCTTCAAGCCCTGCCCGAGCACCTCGCGGGCATCGTCCGAGAACGGTTCAGCAAGGCCATGAACGTGACCAACGAGCACACGCTCACCGAGGTGACCGACGTGGCGCAGGACGTGCACACCAAGCTGAAGAGTCTGGAAACGAAGATCATGAAGGCAAACCTCGAGCAGGAGAACCTGATCCAGTACGTGGGGGCATACGCGGAGGGACCCACCAAGTCCACCTTGGCCAGCATGCTGATCACCGGCCAGCACAAGCACAACTTCGGAGTGCCGACGCCGCCGCTGATCCCACCGCGCACCTCCACCACCAGGAGCGACAGCACTCGCCCACGCTTGCCAGCCCCGCGGCCCGCAGGCAGCAACTTCGACCCATCCAGCCTCAACCCCGCTGGGCGGAAACTCCTTGGGCAGCTCACGCTCCCGACTTCAGCATCCTCCTTCAGCGCGGAGCCCGCAGCAGCCACGACCCGCACGGTGACCGGTGTGTGCAGCGAGAACCTCGGTGGGCCCAACGACAACGACTGCACCTTCTGCCACCAACCCCTGCACCGTTTCCATCACCCTACGCTGCCCTGCCACATAAGCGGCAAAACTACCTTATACGACGCCTGGGTCAACCAGGGTAAGATGCCCAGCGCTTTACGACACCTAACGAACCAGCTGATCGTGAACTATGACCGCGTCGCCAAGGGCCAAAACCCGCTGACCAAGACGGAGTTCGACCAGCAGTACGGCGGCAAGGAGAGCAACCCCCGCTCCACCAACCACGCTGCCCCCACTGGCGACGCCCCCACATGGCACGCCCAGTCCTACGACTACCACAGCGTGCCACCCCCCGCGCGGCTGCCCCCGGGGCTGCACGTTCACGCACAGCACACCCACCACGCTGGGCAGCACAGCCCCAGCGACACCCCGCCCAACGACGCGGCATCAGCGGACACCATCGTGCACTTCCACTCGTACGCTGCCATCATGAAGCACGGCAACCCCTTTCTGAGGGGCGCGCCCGACCCCACCGCCAGCGCGACCCCCGCTCCCCACGACGAGGGAGCACCGCAGGCGCCCGATCATCGCGAAGACCCCGTCAGCCCCACTCCAACCCACTACTGGTATTCCCCTGCCAGCCCTGCACCTGACAGCCCCCCTCACTCACCCAGGAGGCCAGGCCCGGACAGCCCTCCATATTCCCCCACCAGCCCTTCATTGTCACCCACCAGCCCCCCATATTCTCCC
>LGRX02034080.1:0-46360 GCA_001247695.2 Cymbomonas tetramitiformis
CTCGGCCGAGATATGCTGGATGCTCAGGTGATGGGACGAGGCCGCTTGGCTGGCCCCCTCGGCCAAGATATGCTGGCTGCTCAGGTGACGAGACGAGGCCGCTTGGCTGGCCCCCTCGGCCGAGATATGCTGGATGCTTAGGTGATGGGACGAGGCCGCTTGGCTGGCTCCCTCGGCCGAGATATGCTGGATGCGCAGGTGATGGGACGAGGCCGCTTGGCTGGCCCCGTTTGCGTCCATGGACACCTCAGCAGACCAGGCCTCCGGGCTTCCCGGGCCCTGACCCTTAGCAGACCAGGAGCCGTGATGCCATTCTTCCTGCCTCGCATAGCCCATCGGAACCTGCCCAGACTGCTCAGGTTGCGCGCCCCTAGACCTATTCGTCTCGCCACCATGTCCATCCTGCCCGGGCTGTGGAGCATAGCCAGCCTCTTCACCTCCTCATGCCGAGCCCCCTCCCCACGATCAAGGTTGGGGTTCATGCTGCACCACACCCCCCCTCCACCATTCCGGCGCCAACCACCTGTGCCCGGGCATCGCCTGTGGGCCCATTGGATAATCAGCCCCGCGACACTTCACGCGAGAGCAAGTGAGAGCAGCCGGGTCCACTTCGCCTTCCATCCCATGGAACTGCCACGTGCCGCCTCCTCGTCCCTATCCTCGTCCCCATTCTCGTCCACCTCCTCTTCCTCGTCGACGTTCTCCTTTATGTCTCGCTGCTCCCTGAAGCGCCGCTGTGCATAGTCCTGCCTTTGCTACAAGGAGAGGCGGCGCATGGTGACGGCCATTCGCTGCGTCTTCCCTTGATTTCTGCGAGAGCACTTTTGGGCGCGTAAGTATGAATGAAAACTATCATCCAGTGTGCAGCACGTAACAACTCCATCCAGTAGGTGTCCTTGGACAGATAGGGGCAACTCTGGTGTCCACGTTACGCTTCAGCTGGGTTTCCCTTTTCAACTTGGCCTAGGCCTGAGTGCCAACATGGAGCCTTCCCATGGGGAACTTGCAGTGCAGTGTTGGATGGATTCTCGATCCCCCACACATTCTCTGTTTGACTAGGAAAGCTATGTGATTTCACGGCCTCACCCTATTTCTGCATGCTTCTCTCACCTACTGGGCTGATGAGGCTCTCGAAAACGGAGCATTCCCATTCAATGAAATGATGGCGCATGTTGTTTGTTAGTCACACACTATTATTTAATTGGCAGCATGCCGCATAGCGTGACTGACTGGATGTCGATGCAGGTGTGGAGACTCTAGTGGAGCTTATTGGTAATGGCTGTACAGCACTGGAGGTGAGCATTTATTTATGTGAGGTCTTTGGGAAGGATGGTATTGCCAATGGGGAACAAACCTGCAAATTGCACATCCGACGCAACACTGAATTCTACTGAATGAATCAAGGTATCAATCATTGCTATTAGTACAAGCAGACGTCAAAGCAATAATGTGTACGGAATATAATACAACCCTCGATGCTTGAGAGGGCAAAGGCGAGCATTCTTGGATCACAATGTCACACGGCCGGTTACTTTATGAAAGTGCAACTTCAACGAAACTTAAATGAAGGTCCACCATACTGCCAATGTCCGAGTGGACAAAGATGTGTAAGTCAATGAATCGCGGGCCTGATGTGGGATTGGGGCACATGAACATTAGAGCTCAAAAACACTTTCCGATATAACCTCACCTAAATGATTGATCAAGTAATCTTTACGAAAATTACTAATGAACACATCGGCATTCAGTTATTTTGAGTTATATTCCATTGTGGGTATTATTGATATTTTGTGACAGCATGTATTTTTCTACCGGTACCACACTCAGTGGGTGTATATAGGCTTTCAGTAACATATCGTTCACTTTTGTATTTACCAAGACCTTGTAACGCTAAAAGATTCCCCTTGATTTTTTGTCGCTACGATATTTTCACCTATTCGTATGCAGACAGGTTGCCATCTCGCATCCCTCATGATTACCATACTTTGGATGCGTATCAGGTGGGACCGTTTCGGAACCTAAACAGCGTTATTGGTCCTTGGCGGACCTTTGCTCTAGGTCCTTGAGACTTCCCTTAAACTCTTGGAACCAATCGTAGGTCCTTGGACCCTTGAGCAAGGTTGTCAGTCAGACAAAATCTGATCATCAGACGATCATATCAACATATGACATTGTCAGATGCTTAGTAGTGATGTATCAGATAAGTATACGATCATATAAATCAATAAGGCTGATCAGAATCACGTCTCAGACATTGCTGAATGTGACACAGTGACACCCAACTGTCATCTGTCACTTCTTTTGGTAGGCTGGGTGACCGTCACCCGTAGGTACGAAAACCCAGGTAGGTATATATATATACAGTCTTCTATATCAAGACACTTTACCGTTCTGATCTCCGAAACCCCTATCCTAGGGTTTAACAGTTTATATAGATATATCACTGCTCCGTTATATATCTAGCAGGTTTGGACCCACTTTGTGCCGGTGGGCACGACGGCTGTGATATCTCGAGTGTGACGGGTCATGCGTATGGCTGATAGTATGAACTGAGACGTGAGAGATGTAGACTAATGACATGTATGACAGTATGACAGTATGACACGATGATAGTATGACAGTATGACATCGTGACAGTATGACAGTCTGATATCATGTCAAGATTCGACAGAGAGAGATAGAAGTTCCGAGAAAATGGCAAGTATGACAGTATGACACGATGACAGTATGACAGTATGACATCGTGTCAGTATGACAGCCTGGCATCGTGTCAGGTTTTGACAGAACGAACGTGATTCAAGATCGAGATTGGAATTGATGACGAATCGAGATATGATGAAAGATTCGGGTTTGTACATTTCGGGCCACAGAGTTGTGTTGTGACAATCGATAAAGGTGTAGACGGAAACGTCTTCGGCCTCATAAATCAGTTTACAGTTTGCATACAAAGCTCAACCTGACATTTTGTTCAGTGTACAGTATATAGTAAAAAGATCTCGTTTCGTTGGATCAACCAAAAAGACATAATAGAATGATGTCCCTGCAACACCGGGACAATTTGGTATCTTTGAGGCTGTCCGTTGCCTCTGCGCACGGACTTGCGTAACCACGGACCTGCGTTTCAGTGTGGCCAGCACACTGGGGGGGGGAGGAGCTGTACTTTGGGGAACCTTGGCGCAATATTACCAGCAATACGTACTTTTTTTGCAGCCGCTGTCGTCCAGAATTGCTCACAATATCCCCCAAAGTACCTTTTGACGTTCCTTAACACTGGGGGCACTTTGGACCAACTTCGTGCAAAGATGGAAGTTAACATCTTTGCTCTAGAGACTTTGTAACGCTTTTACAACCTTCCTAGGGGTTATGTAACCATTTTGTTGGTTCCTAACTTGATGAAACCCACCGTTCACTTGGTTACACCACGGCTGGAAACCGTCTTTTGGGCTACTTTTACTGTACTTGGAGACATTATCTCATATCTTCACCAACTTCCGCCTCCAAGGTGATCACAGGTCCCTCGAGTGGCTGATGGAGCCTGGGCGTGAGCTGAGCAGAAGGCAAGCTAGATGGTATATGGATCTGGTAGAGGTGGGGATACCGCGAATGGAGTACATCAAGGGCGCGCTGTTACTGGTGCCAGCTGCACTGTCGCGAAGACCCGACTTCAAAGACAAGGACGTGCGTGTCTGAGGGCCTAAGGGAAGCGGGTGTGCTGGATCCTGTGTCCGATCTCCCTACAAACCCCCTACCTGCCCTCGCTGGACACGGAGGTGTTTTTCGAGATCATGCCACCGCCTTCGCGACCGTCTTGGGCACAGGAGATAGACTCCTGGTTGACAGCAGTGGACACACTGGTGGAAGCCGAGGAGGCGCCGGAAGCAGAAGCAGCAGTGGAAGACGCGGTGCAGCAGGCCACACTTGCCTTCAAGTCTAGACTCCCTCCCCTGACACAGGTGACACATGAGGCCCCTCCTGCCAAATTCGACGCCCCAGCCAGAGATGACAGTGTAGGGGTAGCCAGCCGCACCCGCAGTAAGACTGCTCCCCCAGCTCCACCTCCCCAAGAGGTAAATGGCCAGCCCTCGGTTCTGCCCCTCCTCATCCCCGAAATCCATGACAGGAAAAGTAGGCTCACCTTCCTCATTGCAGCCCTCTCCTATCACCGAATTCCCGCCAGGAGAAGCAGGCTCATTCCCACCTTCGCAGCCCTCTCCTGTCCGCAAGGCCCAGAAAACATCTATGTCTCCGCCCCCGACTGGGAAGGCAGGCTCTACCGCCACCCCGCAGCCCTGTCCAGTCAGAGACGCACCGCCTTAGGCAAGACGCCCCCTCTGGCAACCCCCACTACAGGCAAGGGCTCATCCCCGACCACGCAGCCCTCACCTGTACGTCCCGCCGAGTCGCAGCCCGTATCTGCGTCCCCACACTCTGTGGATGGAGTAGGCTCCCTTCCCTCACAGCAGCCCCCTCTACAGACAACCCCTACGCAGTCGGCCGCCGCAGGTGCAGAGTCACCTCCTGACCAGGTGTCTCAGCGGGCATCCGCCGCGCGGCAGCGAGCGGCAGCAGGAAAGTGGGTCAGAAAGGGATCTTCCCTTCCAGCGAATCGTCAGCAGGGCTCTTCATGAATAGGATTAGTAATCATGATGTTTGATTTGATTAGGCCTTATTTTCTATTAATGAAGTCATGATTTGGACCCCTACCGTACTAATCAAGTCATGATTTGGACCCTTTCGTATGAATCAAGTCATGATTTCGTCGCGAACCTATAAATCATGACTTGATTCGAAACGTGATTACTATGCACGATTTTCCCGCGCCACCCGACCGATCTCGCCCGACGGACTGACGCAGTTCCAGTTCTAGCCATCTATTCGTTGCGTCAGGTCTGTTCGACAGCCCACAATTTATTCCGGAGATGAGAAGCCTCCCACGTGCTTGCGCGCGGCCTATCGCGGGAAATGAATGCAATGTGAATTGAACTTAAAACGTTCACCAATATGGGTACTAATCACACTAGTAATCATGATTTTTGATTTGATTAGGCCTTATTTCCTAAAAATCAAGTCATGATTTGGACCAACCCCGTACTAATCAAGTCATGAGTTGGGCGATCGCGGTACTAGTCAAGTCATGATTCGGACCTTCGCCGTACTAATCAAATTATGATTTAAGCATTTTAAAACTAATCAAATCTAATCAAAGTATTCATGAAGAGCCCTGATCGTCAGTACTGGCGGGTGCGCAAGGACTTCTTTGAAAAGTACGAGAAGCAGCTTGGTAAATTCGATGTGGACGCTTGCTGTGATCATGGGGGGCAGCGCCGCATGGTTGACAGATACTGGAGCGACTGCTTGAATGAATCCTGGCAGGGTTTGCATGTCTGGTGCCAAATCGCCAGTAGCCATCTAGCCATTGAGGAGGTACGTGGAGGAATGGCGCAAAGATCCGGAAGGCACTTCAGCGGTGTTTGTTCTTCCTGACCTACAGACCCACCTTCCACAGTGGCGTAAGATATTCCGCATGGCGGGCATGCAGATCATGGAGGTGGTCCCCACACACGATGACCAGGGTGAACCTGTGCAGCTTTTTGAGAGCCCGGATGGCAGCCTGCATGACCTTCCCTGGCCAGTGTTGGTGGTGTACGCGCCCCCTTCGCGATCTCAAGTAGCGCGGGTTAGGCATCCACGGAGTGCTCACCCAGTTCTGCGGCGAGGTGGCGCCGCTGGGTTCAGGGATGCGCCGGACCAGCAGACTGACACCAAGTTCGTCAAGGTCCTTGACATGACCCGAAGAGTATGGTACGACGCCCTAACTGGCGTGGTGTAAACGCTGGTGCAACCAACCAACGTGGCATGCACGGACCCTGCAACATAGTGGCAACCGAGCCCCCATGTACCATGATACTACCATGATACTTTCAGCGTTTGTACGCTGCGACGAGCATCGTCGCACCATGATCGGACCATGCGCACACCACGGTACTGCCCGGCTAGTAGCCGGGTAAAGCACGACGCACCGTAGGAATGATGTGGTGTTCTCGTGAACGTGGATCCCCATGATGCTATCAGCGACTTCAACGCCGCACTGTAAGACCGCGCGGACGAGGTCGACACTCGACGAGGAGGATGGCAAGTCTCTCTTCATTCAGGCGCTGGACCGGGTGTTTTACCAGCCGGTGGTGGCGCGACTCCTTCTTCATGACCAACGGGCCGCTCACGACCTCCTCACGATACCGCAATGGGTTCGCGAGTGCTACGCTGCACATGTGAGGGCGAGGACCGACGCCGGCGTGACCTCCGCACTCCGCATCTGGAAATCGGCATACCGTTCCGAACGCGTAATCGACCATTCCCCGTTACCCCCCGTTGCTGAGCGATCGTGTCTCGCGTACGAAATTTTCCGATCCCCGTTCATGGATCGCCTGAGAGCGTGCTTATAACAATGGTGACGATCCGCGATTATCGTTCTCGTTTCGCCTTGGTTCGTACCGTCATTGGAAATCCCGAACGCACTGCACCGTTTCTCCGCGTTCCAGTAATCGATGACATCAGCATAAATGTCACTTGTCGCATACGCTCGGACTGCGCCATGGCGACCTCACCTTTTGACTTCCATCCCACGTACGTGCATCTGCGAAGTCTCTCGTCTGAAAGCAAGTGAGCGAAACCCTCGTCGGCAGCCCTCCAAACTCTGTTTAGATAAGCGTACATGTTTTGATGGCATTATATTGCGAGTACAAAATAGTTTTTTAAATATTTTCATGTACATTATATTTGTTGCAAGTGAACGGAAGTTGGTTGTTGCAAGCAAAGAGGATGCCTTCGGCGTCCGTTTCGTAATCCACACACCCACGCACTTTGTGGCTTACCCAAAAGTGTGAGGTTTCTCCCATGATTCTACCTCGAAATTTTGAGGACGGGTCCCGCCGGTACAATTATGTTCCTTTCGTAATTCGCTTTCAGTGGTCGCAGGTAGACTCCAGGAGAACGGTTTCGAAAGTGGTCACTGGCGGTTGGACACACGCGGAATGAGCAGACATCATTCCGCCCAGGTGCGCTCACAACCTTTTAGGAAGATCGGAAAGTTAAACCTTCCGGTGCACCTTGAAATATAGTGATGGCCTGAAGGGCAGGTGAGATGGTATAGGGACGCTCGTTACACAGTGTGGTGATTCTGCAATCACGTCACGTGATTTTAAAGTGATTTGGCAGTACTGTGCACTATTTGTTTTGTGTGCGTTCACTGCCTTTTTTAGGCTAGCTAGTTCGAAAAATGCGCTTTCGAATTGATTTTTTCGAACGAATTTTAAAGGTTTTTGTGCTTGTTTGCTTGTTTGCTTGTTTGCTTGTTTGATCTGGCGTTTGAAAACTAGGCGTTTTTAGCTGCTAAAAACGCCCAGTCTAGGGTGCCAGTGTCGCAACGCACCATCACACTACAACCGCCCCATGGCTCTTGGCGAGGAGGCGGGATATAAATATTCGACGCGCAAATCCCAGTTACCACCCCAATTGTTGTTGGGCTCTGGTGGTGTGGAAACACTGGGAATCTAAGGTATGAGTACATGCTTTCCGTAAATTATCTATTTCTTGTCAGCGCGTTTTGTACTGCATATATAATATGATATAGATGCTTGTAGCTTTTAAGGTCTTCTATGTTGTTTCTAGACAGATTGTTCGCTCAAATATGGCTGGGAGTGCGTTAGCCTTCGGCACGCCCTGGGGTGAAACCCAACCCAGCCAATTTAAGGTACGCTCTCGTCCTTGCCTTCTGAGTGTTCCATTGCATCGCACTTGGTTTAGTCTTTTTTCAAATTAAGGGAATCGGGTGTGTGTGGGATAGTGACTGCAGGGGGCTTTTCACTCGTTCCATCGATGAGGGATGGCCTCGGACTTCACTCAACACAGGTATACGCTTTACCTCGTGACATTTTGCTAGACTAGTAGGTAAGTTGAGAGTTGTTAGAACGTGTTTAGAGATTAATGTAGCAACCACGCCTCTTATGAATTGATACTACTGCTGGTATATGGTTGGATCCCTTTCTTCGCTTATTGCAGTGGAGCCCTCCGTTTGTGCGCTCTTAGTAAAGTCATTGCCCCAGCTTGTCGCGTCCTGAACCTGCGCCTTGTGTAAGACGAGAAGCCTCTGCCCGAGCCTTTCAACTGCACTCTCCTAACTTTATACGGGCTCGAGATACTGCCTGTACTTTGATAACATTGCTTTCAGTTGTCCTGTCAGCACAATTTGCTAGTTAGTATTTCTTGCATAGGTCACACGATTTTAGATTTTGATAATAATAGTTTAAGGTATCAAATTGTTCGACTTTATAGACATATTTTAGCTAATGTAGATAAGCACTACTTTAATAATCCCACTTTCCGCTTGCCTATCCTGTCTTTGCTAGTCATGGTTTTGCTAGTCACAATTTTCCCATCAATTCCGCAAGGTATCAACCTATTGAACACATTAGAGTTTAACTAGCAATATTAAGGGTTATCAACATTTAATTTAAGTGGATAAATATGGTTCGAACTGCTTTTGGTATGAAAGTGGTTGCAACTTGTATGGCTGCCCGTTTATCCCTTAACAGTCCGCGTTGCCATTTTGCCACGACCTCGCTCGGTAAACACATAGATAATGCAGACCTTATCCGAGGTTTTTTATGCGTCGTGCTCGGAGCTCACAGGTGATATTTGATTATTATTTTTGCCTTGTTATGTTTATTGGTGGTATCTATAATGCCGTGGGGATACGTCGTATGAAAGCTTTGAAACACGGGAGCAATCCAGTGAGAATTTTTCCATCATAGGTATCGAAATATTACACCTCCTTTGTGGCGTTGCAAAAACGAACTCATTTGGCCACACATTGGTGACTGTGCCACTGAAGGAACCATTGTGGTCACGCTTTCTAGTATTGTAGCAGAAGGCGCTTGCACCCATCGTTGTGGGTTTGTTTGGAGCGCCCTGGATCTGCAAGCCGCAAGGCGTATTGGCCTTGGTGTCGTGTATGGTATCTTGGGGTTTTAAGCAGGTCTGACACACTCGTGTGTCTGTGACCGACTTGTCTCCCGCCATGCCATCTATAAAAGAGGTGTAATATTTTGATGCCTACAAAAAGTTATTTTTTCACAGATGCGCTCCCGTGTTTTAGATCTTTTAGGATATGTGTGACAAGCACACTTTCCGGTTTTAGCGCTCAGCTCAGCTCTCAGCTCAGCGCTCAGCTCAGCGCTCAACTCAGCGCTCAGCTCAGCTCAACGCAGTTCGCTCGGCTCCGCGCTCAGTTCCACGCTCAGCTCCGCGCTCAGCTCAGCTCTCAGCTCAGCCCTCAGCTCAGCTCTCAGCCCTCAGCTCTCAGCTCAGCTCTCAGCTCAGCTCAGCTCAGCTCTCAGCTCAGCTCTCAGCTCAGCTCTCAGCTCAGCGCTCAGCTCAGCTCTCAGCTCAGCGCTCAGCTCAGCTCTCAGTTCAGCTTGTCGCAAACGCGTGCATATGACGGGACAAATAATGATAGTCCCACATGATACTCACGCACATATATATCTCTGTCTGGCACGGTCTCAACATACTACAGGTTCGTGATATATTAGGGCATATTCCAACATAACAAAATATCGTAGAGCTACAAAACTTTTGAAATTCTGATATTCTGAGATAACCTGCGAGGCTCTCATATGCAAGCCCAAATTTCTCACATGAAAAATAATGAAAAGAACAGCATAAAGTCCATCAATAAATCATAACAAACCCACCAAAATACGAATTATTGTATACAAGGTTCCCAATGGGTACCACATCCTGAACACCGCACTCACCACATCGCCTTCGCTATCGGAATCATCCGCAGAGTCGTCGGTAAGGTCTTCGGCATCTTCATCCTCCTCGCCACCGCCTTCCCCGTCGCCGCTGTCGTCTCCGGATGACGATTCGCCATCATCATCACGTTGTTGTTTCCCAAACCCCAAGTCCTCGATGTGTTTCGCCAACGCTTCAAAGTTGGATATCATCGTCGTCGATACCGACGGATCAGTATGGTCACGATCCGCACCGCCCATCTCATCATCTTGCTCATCCAGCTCTTCTTCGGACTCCTCTTGCGGAATGTAAACACCAAATCGTTTGACGTGTCGGAGAATTTGACGGCGGCCAAGTTCACGTGTCGTAAGTAAGCCCTCGGTGGTGGCATTGATCACACGGACAAATGCCGTACTCTGAAACGTACCGTCCCGGGCGGCTTCCTTGTATGTCCTGTGGAGTCGCCATATATCGTCACATAGACGCGTGATAAACCAATCAATCCAGCATGGTGCACGTAGAACACCTGCAAAAGGTCATGCATACACGAAGCACGCTCGGGTGAGTACGTGTTCAAATTGAGCAGTACAATACGAGGGCGTAGGCTCGGACCGATGGGGCACCACCTAGTCCATAACCGGTCCCACATCTTGGACCCGTCGGTACCATGCCTTGGACCCCACACGGACCCCACACGGACCCGTCCGGAATCCGCCGCAGCAATACGCCGCAACCCTAATAAACCCTATGGTCCCTTAGGTGGAACACAGCCCGCCCCCATGGGGTAAGAAAAAAAACGCTTGGTCTAGGGCGTGAAACAGGGTCCATGTGGTCCAAAAATGTCTGACCATGCATGGACCTCGCATGGACTTGCCAAATAACCCGTTGAACCACTGTGGGACCGACGGCATGGACCCGTAATGAAGCCTATGGGACCGACGCACAGGTGTTTTTGCCTTTTTTTGCTTAAAAAAGTGCATTTTGGGGTTACGCGTTACACATGGACCTCACTTGGACCGACCAGTGTTAAAGGCTCGCTCTCACGCTGCCCCCATGAAAATCGGCGGGTCCCCGAAATTTACAAAAAAAAAACGCTTGGTCTAGGCGTGGGTCCGGGTCCATGTGGTGCAAAAATGTCTGACCATGCATGGACCTCGCGTGGACTTGCCAAATAATACATCGGACCACACATGGACCGACGGCATGGACCTGTGATGAAGCCTATGGGACCGACGCACAATTTCACATTTTTGGGGATTCGAGTCACATGGACCTCACATGGACCTATCTAAAGAACGTGGGCGAGGCAAACAACGGTGTAAAGAATTTTTCGTTGAGAGATAGCGAAAATCGACCCAAAAATCGGA
The DNA here is from genome assembly GCA_001247695.2 of Cymbomonas tetramitiformis. NCBI lineage: Eukaryota > Viridiplantae > Chlorophyta > Pyramimonadophyceae > Pyramimonadales > Pyramimonadaceae > Cymbomonas > Cymbomonas tetramitiformis. The sequence continues at coordinate 11,163 of LGRX02034080.1, forward strand.
AAAACAACAAAAATTATGCACAAGAAAGGGCAGTTTGACTGCAATATATCCCGCCAGACAAAAAAGCAAAAATGGTTTTTTTTCGTGAGACATCGGCAATTTTGTGCGTGCGATTTTTTCAAAACGCCCAAAGGGGAAAAAAATCGAAGAACTCACATGGACCCGTATGTGGTGTCAGGTATGGCAATATGATATTCGGAATATGGTAAACGTGACACAGTAGCGTCATCGTCATCACACGACATCGACAGCGACAGCGCAACGCAGCGACAGCGACATCGACATGGCGAAGGCGTGTGACATGTCCGTCATGTCACTCGCTGTCACTAACTGTGCCACGCAACTCGCTGTCGTGTGTCAAACTATTGACTTTTCAACCGATGTTTGCCCGGAGGCAGACTTTTACATCACTTCGTTTCGGCGGCGATCTCAGAAGGTAACCGAGTCCCTCCTGCAGTTCTGCTCTGTGTGCTTTCTGTATAATGTGATATTGATCGATCGATACATTCGTAGACCTTCTTGTTGAATATTTCATGATGCTGTTCTGCTGACGCGTATTCCTTGCGCAATCTTTCGCCACTTGTTTGTGCCATTTGGGGTGGAAGAGACATGCGTCTCCCCAGTTCTTCGGACTGGGATAAGTTCGTTGGTTTGATTCCATCCCACCCCACCGAACGATACGTATTTTGTTTTAGTGGAAATATTCTGACCGGACTGTCCTTGTGCGCGCAGAATTTTGTTGAACGATATATTCGGTTGAGCTCCCTCACGAACATCAGCTCAGTCGGATGTTTGGTGCGCACATCGCGACACCCAAATCGTCTGTTGTCTGGTTCGCTGTTTGACTTCCGTTTCTTTAGTATTCGCAGCTGTGTTCCCTCGGTCTCTCTCTTATTATGCGTTTACTAATTTCTGTGTCTCGTTGTCCGACTGCAGGTCTCTGCTGATTTACGGCCGGTTGCATCTCCGCGATTACGGTATAGGAAAATAGCTAGTAGGATGTTAGCAGTTCGGTTTTTGTGTAAGTGAATAATTGTTTGCTCAGAGACGTATTATTTGTTGATTAAGTATTTATTGTATTTTGCCTTTCGTCGATGTTACGGTTTCGTACCCACCTTGTCTGCAGTGATAATCATAGTCATAGGATGGATAGGCTGAAAATAAGATGTGAAGGTAGTACGTTAGTTTAGCAGTTTCGTCGTCATTGTTTGTTGAAAGAGGTTTTGCCCTTGCTTGCATTGTTAGCATGCATAATCATGTGCAACATTGCTTTGATGAGCGCCTTCCTTCGCCATGCGAGAATCTCATGTCTGGTGATAGCACGAACGGCAGCATTTTATGTATATCAGGTAACATGCACAATAACATTCGTTTGCTTTGCCACGTTTAGTTATTGGAAACAGCAGTAAAACAATGTAGATATCTCTGCAGTTTCCCACGAGCATCCGGACTCATAAGAGAGCACATAGACCTGCTAAATAATCACACGGACCCGCTTGATTACCAAATGGAGCTGCTAACTAATCAAGTGGACCCGCTAAATAATCAAATGGACCTGCAGGACAATCATACGGACCCGCTTAATAATCACATGGACCCATGGAGTACTCACATGGACCCGCTTAATAATCACATGGACCCGCTAAATAATCACACGGACCCGCTTAATAATCACATGGAGCCGCTAAATAATCACATGGACCGTTAAATAATCACACGGACCCGCTTAATAATCACATGGATCCGCTTGATAATCACGGGCCCCGAAGAATCACGCGGACCCGCTTAATGCCCACATGGACCCGCTAAACAATCAAATGGACCCGCTAAATAATCACATGGAGCCGCTAAATAATCACACGGACCCGCAAACAAATCATAAGGACCCGCCTAATGATCACATGGACCCGTTGAATGATCACGCGGACCCGCTAAATGATCACATGGACCCGATCAATAATCACATGGACCTGCCGAGTAATCATATGGACCCATCGAGCGAGCGCCCAAACGGGCGGGGTCCATGCTGGGACCATGTGATGCCTCACTACGGGTACATGCGAGGTCCATGCGTCACATGGACCCGTAGGAATGTCTGACCATCGGACCCATGTGGTCCCCGTCCGTCCATGTGGGGTCCATGTGATTATTAGCGAGTGGTCCCCTTGAAGTCCATGCGATTATACCCATTGGTCCATGCGGGGTCCATGCGGGGTCCATGCGTCGCATGGACCCGTAGGAATGTCTGACCATCGGACCCATGTGGTCCTTACCGGTCCATGTGGGGTCCACATGCTACGTACACACTGAGGGGTATCACACGGATCCCACATGGACCCGTTGGGATGGTCCATGTGAGGTCCATGTGACTGAAAACCGCATGGACCCCACATGGACCTTCAATGGACCCCACATGGACCCCTAGGGAGAAATGTCTGACCATTTGGGGCATGTGAGGTCCATTCCAAGTCTACGTGGGTCCACGTGAGGTCCATGTGGGGTCCATGTGATTTTTGAATCACATGGACCCGTCCCTATTTGGTAGGGAGGAATGCGCGCGTCTGAGAGCACGAGAAAATAGCTTGTAGTAACTGTGGTGTCGAGAAAATACCTCTTTAACTGCTTAACCCGGTCTCAACACTTGTCGTTTGTGACAATCGTGCTTATACGCTCGTGTGGTGTCGTCCCGACCACCCTTCGATAACTTGCTCGTCCCAGCCTCGTCCCATCCTACCGATGATTAACCAGTGGACGTCCCAGCCTCGTCCCAGCCCCAGTACTGCCTCGATAGTCTCTCGAGCCGAAACCAAATTCAATATCCGTAGCTCATGTGGTGGTGACGTTAGATCTTCGAAAGACCATACTCGATACTGTGCAATATCGACCAAAGTCGGCCTGAAATTCTTGCCTGAAATTCTTGGCAGAGTTAATAGTGCCCCGCGCCAGCCCTCGTCCTGTCGTCCCAGCCTCGAGCCTGACGTGAGCCTCAACTATAATATAGTGTAATGTATACTCGACTGCACCGCGCGTGTGTCGCAGCGAGCATGTTCGCCTTTTTGACCCCCCCGTTCCGAAGGTACGAGTCCTACACCAATCGTACCCAGGCTCAGAATTTTTGCACGAGCGCCTGGCCGGAGCCAAGCGCCAAGAATGCCAACTAGGTGCATGTCCCGCGCCGCTGTGCCATGCAAATGAATTGCTCTCTTGACAAATATGCAGATGCGTTGGGCCCGTGATACAGCCATGTCCAAATCCGGTTATTCCGATCTCGGTATATGAATGTTATGAATTTGAATAGGAATGCAAGGATAATTTGAGAGGGAACATTCCCTATTTTTCGGAGCGGCGCCTCGCGAAGGGCATTTTAACTTACGGGCTACCGAAGGTCGGTCCGCGCCGACACGACCCATTGCCGCACCATCTCCAAACCGACAGGAAACCCTCCCCCGTTTCATGGCATAATAATCTGAACGACTTTTGCATCGGCGACGTGTGAGTCACCTTACATAATTCATGGATATCCTCGAAAGCTTGTCTAAGCGAGATATACGTTGCATGTCCCGCGCCGCTGTGCCATGCAAATGCATCGCTCTCTTGATAAGCATGCGGATGCGGTGGGCCAGTGATACATCCATATCCACATCCGGTTATTCCGATCTCGGTATATGCATGTTATGAATTTGAATAGGAATGCAAGGACTTTATGAGAGGGAATAGTCCCTATTTTCCGGAGCGGCGCCTCGCGAAGGGCATTTTAAATTAAGGGCTTCCGAAGGTCCGCCCGCGCCGACTGCCAATGCCACACCCCCATCTCCAACCCGACAAGAAAAACCATTCTCACTATACAGTAATCACTCGGTATAAATAAGAAACCTGGGGATTTGGGACCAGCCAGCAATATTCGCCAACTTCAATTTCCCCGCTGCCATCATAGTGCCGTACTGGACCGGCAGGCACTGGTGGACCATCCTCTGTCCGGACGGCCAGCACTTTGCCCCCTTCGTGCGGGATTGGAGGGAGCTCCCCAGAGACACAGCAGAGGCTCTGTTCCTGCCCGGTGCAGGCCGGGCTAATGAGAGAGCCGTGAGCCCACCTAACTTCAGGGTGATGGCTCTGCGGGTGGACTTTTCGGCATGAGCAGGAGGGCATCTGGACTCAGCCTTCTCGAAGCAGGTGGAGGTCAGCCCTAGGGACCCCTTGGAGCAGGAGCTGCTGAGGAGCATGAAGCTGGACATGGTGACCACCAGGGCAGTGGGCAGCTGGTGTAATAGTTACTTGGGAGCATTCGGCAGCTTCTCCAGGTGGTGTGCAGCCAGACAGCCGCCGCGGGAGTGTTGCCCTGCACTGCCGGTGACAGTGGCCTTGTACCTGAGATTCGTCATGGACAGAGCGGGCACTTTCTCAGTGGTTAAGACGGCATCGGGGGCTATCCACGCGGTGCATGATGTGGCTCTGGTACCGAGGGACCAGAACCCCACTAAGTCGGAGCTGTGTAAGGCAGTTCGGGAGCAGGCTCGTAGGAAGTTCGGCCTGGGTGCGAAGAATAGGAAGGCGGCCATGCCCGTGGTGTTGTTGACCACCGGCATCGAGATGTATCACACAGATGGCAAGGGCAGTTTCTCCATCATCAGGCTGACAGTGGCATGCATGGATGGGGTCAGTGATGTGAGCTGGATGCTTGCGGTACTCGGACATGAGGATGATCTGGGTAGGGGCGATGAGGTTCTACCCGACCCACATCGTCCTTCTCCTGACCTCCAGGAAGAATGACCAGTACTGTGAAGGTGACGTGGTGTATACGTGGCCCGTGGAGGGAAGCATTTCTGCCCAGTGGATCTCTCGGAGCGGCTTATCGAGGCGGGGCAGCTGTCCGGATCAGTGAACCTATTCCAGGGCTGGGACGGCAGGAAGGCAGTCATGGACTCTCTGGTGCCTCTGAATGGCAGGCATGTGGATTACCACGCTTGCAGGCGAGAGGTCATCAGGATGGTGGCTCAGGCGGCGGGTAAAACGGAGGCAGAGCCATGATTCTGATACACAAATTGGAACCCTCTAGCTAGCACGTGAGCAGAAACATACAGTACGGGCAATTAAGGCGCCGCTAAACTACTGAAAACAACCGTGCCAGCAAGTCAGATTGAAGAATGCAAAGGTGTCAAAGAAAATCATAAACCAGATTGAAGACCTTGTCGAGGTCAAAGCACATCTCAGCACACCACCATGCGAAAGTTGTGTACTGCCAGAACCAGAACGAGAACCAGAGCTAGCCGACAGCAGACTCGTCATCGTCAACATCGGACGGAGGCGGAGGGCTGTAGTCAGGAGACGGCGGAGGTCCGGGCAGCTGGGGTATACCAGGCACATGCATGGTGAGGGCCGGGATGGAAGTACCGACCCCAACCCCCTGCTTCCACCACTCCCGATCGTAGCGGTCAGGCGGTACAGCAGAGGGACCACAGCCACCGAGAGTTGTAAGCACCGCGTCCAGAGTGTCAGGACTCAGCTCCTCAATGCCTCGGTAGACACACAGGTCCCCCCTGCACAGCACAGGCTGCGGCGCAGCCTGACCCGATACCTGCACAGGCTCGTCGTCATTGGCCGCCGTGAAGGCGGCAGCTCCCACTCCCATGATGGACATCAAGAGGATAAGAGAGACAAAAAGGAAAATCTCCACGTACCCGCGTGTGCGGGGAAGCCCCATGGCGGCTTGCCACAGCCGTAGGTGCGGGAAGCACCACCAGACCGAGGCACGTAGGCTGCGGACTCCGACGCATGATTAGCCGAGATGGCCGGAGTCCGCGGCTTCACCGCGAAAGTGCCGTCGGCGAAGTCCTCGTAATCGTCCGTGTCGTACCCCGTCAGGTCAGACGGCTTGACCGCGGCGTGATTAACCGTCTGAACGAAGACTCCAAACTCACCGCATGTCGCCTCCGTGGTGATTGTCTTTTACCCATCTTTATGTTGGCTGCAGCCAACATAAAACCCAAAGTTCCGAAGCATATTACTCATGGTTAATGATACATATTGCTCCAACAAAGCAATATTGTTTGAAGGGCTACTAGACCTTTACAAAATTGTCAACACGCGTGGTATACCTTCTTACATCCATGGGGGCTTGCATAATTGTGCCCTAGCTAGAGTTGGGGTATGATCGCGAAAATACAAAAATGCTCCTTATGTTGGCTGCAGCCAACATAAGAAAATTGTGCAATGTGAGCGGCATGAGAAGGACATTGAAAAATCGAACACTCATGTTGTCAAGATCTCGAGCGGCTCTTTCTGGAGTGTCTTGTCAAAACTTTCATCCGAGTTCATCTTGACCCTCAAAATATCGATCGAAGCAACATGGGTATGTAAACACCCAAAATTCCTTGGAAATTCCACAAAATTTCACATTCTCTTGAATAGTAACCCAAATTCTCGCCGATGATTTCGAGCGTCCCAATGCTGTTAACGCATGTGCGAAAGAGAACATCCCCGCCGTCATTTTGAGCTAATAAAATATACAATCCGGTACCGACAGCTCCCGGCATTGTCAGCAAGGCTTATGTTGGCTCCAGCCAACATAAGGGGCCCTAATGTTGGCTATAGCCAACAGATGGGTAACGTATATGATCACCCGCGCCGATTGCCTGAGAGATTTATCGTCCACCCGCGAGTCTCGCGGTGGACGATATGGAGTCGCCTCGGCCCCTGATTCCCCCGATAATGGGCCGGCACGGATGCCGATGCCGCCGCACCACCGCTGGAACCTCGCCCTCGGCGCGACCCCCGCCGCGCTGGCAGCCACCGCACCAGAAAGCCGATGCATGATCCTCCACCTCACTCCCGTAGAACAAAGGACGCGTGAGTAAAATGTACCTTTTCTTGGGCGGCCTGGACCTCAGAGGGGAGGGCATCAAGCCACCGCAAGATGTCCTCGTCGTCGGTCCCGCCAGAAGGCGGAGGCGGCACGGAGAAACCGTAGGCCACCACGTCGATCACACCGACGCCGTCCGTGGAGAGCACCGCGGGCGGACCATACGCCAACGCCGCATGCGAGAAGGCCTCCGGTCCGGTGTCTGCCGCATCCTGGAAGACCTGCACGAGCGCCAGTGCGTGCAGGCCCTCCGCGTCCTCATGCTCAATGGGAATGCAGAAAGCCGCGGCCGTGGCGGGCGAGTGTTGGCGACCGCCAAGCGGGCAGTCGCGGTAAGGGTGATACACCTCACCTTTACCGGCCTTGCGGCAGCGGTGGCACAGTGGCTTCGCCTTCATGCTGTCGCGGTCGAAGCCGACAGCGGGGGGGTTGCCTGCACCCACGCGAAACCCCTTCGGATGCTGCTTTCCCCGGTGCTGTTGCTGCGGCTGCTGCCCCCCGCCCGCACGGCCACCACGCACCAAGGCCTTCAAGGCCGCAATCTCCTCGAGGAGCACCGCGTACTCCGACGACGTGACCAGAGCGGAGGGCTTGCCGTCCGTCCCCAGCACCTGCTTCTCACGTGCTGCCACCCCATCGTCCGACTGCGCCCATGCCTGAAAGATGGCCACCACGAGAGCCTGGAGCGAGGGGAGAGAGACACCACCGAGGTCACCCGCAAGCGGATAACGCACCTTCACCGCCGCGTAGAAGATTGGGTCGAGGCGGTTGTAAAGCGAGAGCTTGCGGGTCTCGTCGGTGGGCCGCCAGTCAGGAGCGCGGTTATCCCGCACCAGACGTTGCTCACGAGCCAAGATCGGCTGCGGGTCAACGCCTGCGGGATAACGAAGAGCTGCGTGCTCCTGCTGGTGGCTCTCACGTAGGGCCGCCGGCACGCTCCCCTTGATGATGTCGATGAGAGCTCGACGTCCATCTCGGTCAGCCGAAGAGTCTGTACCCCGAAGCCAGGTGTCGGCCACAGAGTTCCGCTCTACGACGAGGGCCAAGACGTCATAGAGGAGTCCATTAACTTTCTCGATAACCAGAGAGATGGGGTCGTCGAGGTCAAAGGGGGCCAAGTCCAGCCCAGCGGACTGAAACTCGGTCCGAAGCTGCACTGTTAGGGCTAGATAAGTAAGCCCTCAATATATCATACAAAATACAAGTATGCGCTGTGTTGTAGAACGGCAAACACAAGCGTCAGATAATAGCGGGATGAGTTGCAGAACTTCTGTGTGAAGATACTGCTGAAGCCCAACGCTTCGCTCATCTATACCATACGTCTCCCATCGCATAGATGGTACCGCCATTGGGTTGTGAACCCGAGACGTTGGTTGAACGACCAGTATTGTGGTAACGAATAGTTCGTTCATACTGCGCATGCGTGTTCCGCACATGCTTAAAGCCAAGATGGTTCTTGTTTGTTACTTCAAGATGTATCTTGCTTTGCCATCTTCGAGTTCGACGTACGAACTCTCGATGACAGGGTCATTCAAGTCTTTCCTTGAATAATGACAGATGATGTGACTTATCATCTGGCGACATGTACAGTCATAGTCGACCGTACTGACGACTGTCATAATAATATATGACACGACTCGACATGACATGACATGACATGGTATGACATGTCTGACAGGTATGACACGTATGACATGTATGACTCATATGTCATCGGTCATGATCCTGTATGGTATGACATGTCTGACAGGTATGACACGTATGACATGTATGACACATATGTCATCGGTCATGACCCTGACATGCACCACCAACTCGGAGAGGCGGTCGGCGTCGTCAGTACCACGATACTGACCTGATGTTTCTTGGAACCAAGGATATCCTCGCGGATACCCTTGGCCCAAGCCCGATGTAAGCGCCCCTTGTAGACCGCGTCAACTGCTGCATGCTGGTCGACAAGGTTCTTCCGCAACGCGACAGCAGCGTCGGTGTTGTTGGAAGCAGCAGGGGGCACCACAGGTGGGGTGCTAGCGGTTGGGGTGTCCCGAACCGCATCCAGAAGCCTTATTGAGGCGTCCAGGTCGGAATCCCTCAATAGGCGCTTGCGAGCTCTAGTAGATGCTGCCATTCTCTTGAAAGCCAGAGAAAAGATGATGCGTGGCTGCACGTTTGGGTGTTGTGGCGGAAATGGAGGGTAGGCGTAATGGCAGAACGTGCGGAGAGGCGAAACGAGCGTGGGGCACTTGCAGATGTCGTCGTGGTCGAAGGTGTCCGGAGCACCAGCCCAAAATACGTAAACCAGCGGGATCAGGGCAGGTAAAGTAACGTAGACGAAGATTGCCAAAATCGAGCAATAGCAACGCGCGGTGCCCATGACTCGCAGCCTCAAAAGACGTCTACCGTAAAGCCATGTCTCAAATCCTAGTCGCACCCAAACGCGCAAGTGCGCACCACCTCTCTAAGCGGCTGCTTAGCCAATCATGGCCAAGATAGCAAGTGGAATAAAAGCGTGGATGGGGCCACGACCTACCGGAATATCCTAGTTCACCAGATATCAGAGGTCCCGAACTGTGTGTGGATAAACTGTCATAATAAATAAACCCTAAGCTAGATATACCCGGAACGGTCTCGGACGGTCTCGGAGTCTAGCCTACCTGTGACATAGCGTGTGTCACATCAGCACGAACCTACAAATCAGTCAGCAGTCCAGTGTTGGTCCTAGAGATTTGTCATAGGGGCCTGCACCGGGACTCCCGCTCAGGGCTGCCTATACAGATTTCAACACTGGCTAAGACCGACGTGCAGTAGCTTGAAGCACTATGTGTTGGCCAGTATGTGTGCCTGCGGGCTATTATTGGTATTATTACCTGCTTTATGATCTTTGTTTGTCTCCGTGACATGCATCTTGCTTTACAGGTGTGATTATTGGGTAGCTAGGGTAGCTAGGGGGGGTCCGTAGGGTAGGTGTGTCACATAATTGGATGTTATGTGTCACATAGCAGCGAGCGGAGCGAGAGGTGTTGTGTCACATAACTCTGGTTATGTGTCAGACCGGACCGGAGGGCCCTGGTCAAGGCAGACTGTTGTACCAGCAGTATAAGGTAGGGAACTCCGTAGAGTTCTGCTCCGACACTTGATCTGTTTTCGGGAAGGGTATCATGCCCCCCGCCCGCCTCATCGGCATTGAATTTATGTTCGTTCCATTCCGGCATCGCTTAGCGGGTTCCCTCTTGCCCGCAGATTACTATTTGCACTAATAATTCTTGAGTATTAGTGCTCTCGATACCCTATCCGTGACATGCATCTTGCTTGAGGTGTGATTATTGGAGTACGTAAATACCCAAAGAAAACCGGAGATTTGGGGCCAGCCAGCAATATTCGCCAACTTGGGTAACCCCCCCCCGCCAGCGCCAGCGTCCTATGAAAATCGCTAAGAATAGTGGGTCATTTTGTTTCAATCAGCCAGCAATTTTCTTAAATTTTCGGTGATAAACCCGTAAAAATGCGACATTGAAAAAAAAAAATCGCCTGCGGCGCACCAATAAGAAATACGGCGCCAGCGCCCATATTTCTTACCACCCCCATATTTCATAGCTCAAAAAAGCCAACTAGCAGTATTCACCAAATCGGGTACCCCCCCAGCAAAGCTGGCTACTTTCTTATTGGCGGGTTTTCTTATTACTGAGTACTTACTGTAGCCAGGGTAGCTAGGGGGGGGTCCGTAGGGTAGGTGTGTCACATAACCCAGCGATTTTGTCCGATTTTTCGAATCTCCGTTTGTACCTAGGGTAGTGCGAAAAAGTCAAGTCCCCAGGAGAGAATTCAGTGCCACGTCACCCACTGTTACCGGATTTCCCCCGTTTGCACGTCTCGTCGTCTTCCCCCTCGCCTAACGTAAGACATTTGGTGGGGGATAGGGTACCTACCATAAAGATCGCCTGCAGCGGGGTGACATGAGGTAGATGTCACCCGTTGCCTGGGTTGACAATGAGCACGTTGGCCAACTTGACACCACACTCTCCTTCCACGTTAGAGTGTTTGGAGAAAGTGTTGGTGCTGATGGCGTAGCGGAATTGCTGGAATTTGGTCTGGACGTGCACGTCTGGTTCGAAATATCGAGCAGGCGAGGGGTTGCGCAATCCAGTAAGGACAATTTCTGTTTATGTAAACGTCTCTTTAGTCTCGTCTGTGAATGGTGGGGAGGGACACTTGTCATAACATACGATATCATATCACTGAAGACATCCTTTCTTGGTTCGTTTGAGAAGGCCTCGTATGCTTTCACGGTCATGAGAAGTGGTGAATCAGTTTCTACGAACATTCTGGAGCTGTTGAAGGTCTTGTCTCCGGAAAAGGCAAACAAATGGGCCAAGTGGGCGGAACAACTGAATGCGGAAGATGTAGATAACCCGGGCGACCTTTATGGCCTCAACGAAAACGACTTCAACAATCTACATATCTCTGCCTGCTTGAAGCACATTCTCCGCAAGGAGCGTGACAAAAAGAGTTTTTTGGGGGAAACAAGAAATTCAGTCGCACAGTGCGCGCCTCAAGTTTTACTGGTCGATTCCGACGAAAGTGAACAAGTTGAAGAGTCTAAGCAGAAGACGCCAGCAGCACTTATCGGCGGAATTCGGCGCTGGTTCAAACTTATCGGGTCACCACTTGAGCTTCTCGTTCCGGCTGACCACTATCCGGCGTATTCGGAGCACTGGATTGAGTCCAGACGGGAGGATGGACATGACCTTCATGAGGGTATGCTTTTCCTGTACGAGGTCGAAATGATCAACAGCTCGTTGCTGCTGGGCGTGTTTACAGCCCTATTCGTGGAAGGTGTGCATGAAGAAATGATCGAGGACTTCCGCTCAAACCGAATCGACAAGTTGAACTTTTATGTTGTACTGTTTGGAATTTTGAGCATGTGTAACGCCTTTTTCCACACCATCGTTAGCTATGTGATGCTGAGGCTTATACTACCGGTCTCTACTTCAAACGTGTACCTATTCTTTAAACAAAAGAGTATGGTGAATTGGATGATCTTCGCCAATGTGCAAGTTTGTTGTATGCTTTACTCCTGTTTCCTCTTCCTCTCCTTCCTTCTTATTAACTGCGTTGGAGGGTTCTTTTCGGTTGGTGCCCTCATCGTGCTAAGCTCATGTTCCATATCTCTATTTGGATTGATATATTTTGCGGGCCTCAATTTCAACTTGGCAATAAACACTGGACTTTTCGGATCTGACCCTGTGTTTCCGTTTGAGCACGTGGTAAAAGCTACATCGGATGAGCTGGATAACAAGCTCACGGTGTGTGCGCTCCACAACATCAGCAAGTTTCAAAAGCCTGTCCCTGCTAGCATTTTGTACGCGGACATGCAAAACGAGAGAAAAGGAACGCACGCAATGAATAATAAACCGGATATAAAAAAGCAAGAGGTTCGAAGGATGCCAATGACGATACTACGACGCTCAGAAGATCGTAAGAACACCAGAAATCAGGCTACCAGAAGTGCCACGCCCCAGAGTCCTGTATATGAGGAGCAGCAGCGTCAGTTTCAATTCCAACAACAGGTGCAACTACAGCAGGAAAATGAACGTTTTGCCCAAATTCAGCAACAACGGTTGCAGCAGTTATCCATTTTACTGCAGCAACAACAGATGCCTCAGCAAAAGATATTGCTGCGACAAGGGCAGTAGTTTTTAGTGGCACATAGTGGATGCCATAGCGATGATAATCGGCAACTGACGTCGCTTATGCAACGTAATTTGCAACAGGGTGCCGTTTTCTTGCATGTCCGAAATATGTTTCATTACCATGAACATGCAAGTCAAGATGGTACATGTCTTATTCATTATGCACAGCTTGTCTGTGCATGCATCCTATGCACGGGACTATGCACATACTGATGGGGGGCACTTATTGTCAAGTGCTTGCAATAGGGTGAGATCGTATTTGCTTCCAAATCATACACACTTGACCCTGAGACCATAACAAATGAATTGGATACTTAGAATGATGATGGATATTTAGATGTATTTGGAAAACATTAGAGCGCTTGCCCAGCTGTTTTCATAGTTACTATCCTCCTAGAAACTATGTGGAACATGGCCCCTATTTGATTAACACTTTGCATAGTTTAGTCATTCATGTGTGATCTGGGTTGTCAATTCCAAGAAGATGGGCCTTATGTGCATATGCACGGGACTGTGTTACGCTAGATTAAAGTGACAGGCGGGGCCGGATAGTATGGACTTCGATTGTAACTAGCTAGGACCTTAATGCATGTGTCACGTATCCTAGTCATGGCTGGTGACCGTCACCTGTCACTATAACAGCACAATACCTTCCAAGTCGTTTGCCGATCACCGGACATCAAGCCGTTATCAGATTATAATATTCGATATTTGGAGGTTATCTTTAGGATTTAACCACCCAGAATACCTCACAATCATGCAGCATCGTTGGGTATCTTACAAGCAACATCATCGACAGAGGTTGTCAGATACGATATATAGCCCACTTGCAACACTCGGGATGTCCCGGTGTTGCAGGGACACCATTCTATTATGTCTTTTTGGTTGATCCAACGAAACGAGATCTTTTTATTATGTTTTGTACACTGAACGAAATGTCAGGTTGAGCTTTGTATGCAAATTGTAAACTGATTTATGAGGCCGAAGACGTTTCCGTCTACACCTTTATCGATTGTCACAACACAACTCTGTGACCCGAAATGTACAAACCCGAATCTTTCACCATATCTGTGCTAGGAGGCAAGCACAAGAGCAAGAAAAACGGCTAAGTATAAAACGCAAGAGTACTCAGTACGGAGTACAGTAGGACCGATCAGAATGATGTTGATGTGAGGTGCCTAGCCTGTTGTACGGAGTACTCAGTACAGTAGAGTTATGGAAAGAGTTCATGAGCCTTACATAAGAACTCTAAGTGTAACCAGTTTCGGAGATGAGAACTGAACTGAGAATTGTGACATAAAAAGTAAGAGCCGTAACTGCTGTATATTGTGTATTGAAAGCATACACTTGAAAGCAAAAGCATAACTAGTAAGATTTACGAAACCGAAGTCTTCTAGTTGACCAAACGTAATCATACCTCGTGCGGTCGTTTAATAAGTGTAGATATAACAAGTCCGAAACCGTAAAGAAGAGATAAGCAAGAGTGGAGACTCCTACAAAATGGTAATTAGTTCGTGTTTTCACGTTGCTCTCCCTGTTTTTTTTGCGCGGATTCTGATCAAACCCACCTTGCCTTGCGCGATTAGCTAGCGTAGTACAACACTACGAAATCGAGAATGTCTGTGCTTTCGTTTGCGTTGCGCGGCGGTGTGTGGGTTTGAGGGTTCCAGGTTTCTTGGAGCCGCGTTGGCGTGGAGAATTCTAGCCCAACGACAATCTTTTGAGGTGCGCGCGTTGCCTTTGTCCTAGCACGCATAGCACGCACGTGCGGCCTATCGCCGTATTTTGGACTCACAGGTCTCGGGAATTCCAAATCGTCTCAGTTTTCCGGCGATTCCGACCCTCTGCGGCGGAAGCGCTGCGCAAATTTTTGAATTTTGCGTGGCTTTTGCTTGAATTCGGAGTCGGTTCGGGATCTCGCCCACCTTTGGTTTGGCCCTCTAGTCCCCCCTATTTGGGAATCGCCGCGCTTCGGCCGGTGTGTCTGCTTGTGCTCGCGCACAAGTAGCGAATTCCTAGGAGCGGGTACTAGTTGCCGCGCCACACGTTTTGCGATTAGTTAATTTGCGAGAGTGCCACGTGTGATGTTCCCAATGGGACTTTAGTTTTCTAGAATCCTCTTTTCCGGAAATCTCCGCGCTTCGGCCGGTGTGGCTACTTGTGCTCGGGCGCAAGTAGTGAATTTCTGGATCGGCGGGTGCTAGTCACCACGTGTGTCGTGTAGTGCTTTCGGCTTCAGCTGGTTAGATCTCACGCATAGCACGCATACAATGCCAATGTACTCGGATGAAGAGGAATTCCTCGGTCGGTCGGGCCGTCGTGGGGGGGGTCGGGCCGGTGCCGCCCCCGGCTCAGCCGTGGGGTCCGGTCAGTCGGGATCTCGCGCTGCGGGCCTGTCGGTCGGCCCGGGCTCTTCGGAGTTCTGGGGCGCGGCTGGCAAGTCGGACGGCCGGGATTGGCGCTCCCGTGAGAGGGGGGGGGAGTGCGGCGTGCGCTTGCACGCCAATACGGCGGTGAAGCCCTCGAGGTTACACCGGCGTGCACGCCCCTGAGAGCCCCTCCAGGGTTGTCTGGTGGGCCCCCCAGGGCCTCACCACCGAAAACCCCTTCACCAGCGAGAGTCAGTGGGGCTGAGCCAGTGTCCGAGCTCGCATTGAGCTCGGCGCTACGGCAGCCGGCGCGCCGGAAGCGTGCGTCGCCCGAAGCTCCGGCGCCGGCGGCAGGCGCCAGCTCCGGGTCGGACTCGGACCGCTCTGCTAAGGGGTTGAACCCCTCGGCAGCTCCCTTCTCCCCACTCCCTGCGTCCAGCAGGAGTGCGAGCAGTAGGGTCGTCCGTCAGGAACCGACGTCGGGACCGGCAGCGTCCTCCCTCTCTCCCCTCGTGGGGAGCGAGCAAGGAAATCTCATCAGCGCCCCAGGGCGCTTTGAGATTTACCGAGCCAGTGACTGGAGCCCCCCTGCAGAAGGGGAGTCTGATGATGTCCGGCGCCCAGAGCGGTTGGACGTCGTCCAATCACGGGGGCGCGAGTCTCGCATCCGGCCCAACCCGGCTTGGCAAGGAGAGCGACGTCAATCCATGCTCGCATTGGCCCTCCGTCAATGGAGCACTTGGGCGCTGGACTCAGCGCAACGACGTGCAAGAGTCTCCCTGCCAGCTCGTCAGCGCGCAACCGCGCGGCTTGCGTGGGTCGCATGGAAGGCCAGAGCGGACCGGTCAGCGCATCAGCGCGAGCTCCAGCGCCTGGCATTCCAAGCGTGGAATGACGTCACCCAGCAGGTCGCCCAACTTCAGGGCCTGTTTGTCAGAGGCAGTCGGCGCCGAGTCGAGTCCGCTTTCGCGGCATGGCGCCAGCATGCATGTCGTCCAGACACAGGGTCTGTGGCGCAGAGGCAGACGTCAAGCTGGGGCTGTCTTCATGGAATGGCACCAGCAGACGATGCTCGCCAAGGAGAGGAGCACCTGGTGGGTTGGGGCCCGGAGACACCGGATGACCCAGATGGGCAGAAGGTGTCTCCGCGAGTGGCGCCGACTCCCCAGGACGACCCCAGTCAGCTCGGACTCGTCCCAGGGAACGAGTGCCCGCCGTCCAGTAAGGCGGGAACCTCATCCGGTGTCAGATCTTGCTCGGATTCCGACCAGGAGTCTTGGTGGCAAGACATCCGTCGAGGCCTAAAGCGCCTGGGGAAAGACCACCCGCTGTCAGGGTTAATGTGGTTCCAGCTCAAGGACCATGGGCTCTCCGACGACGGCGCTTATCGCCTGGAGATCCACCAGCAGTCAGTCTCCGAGTCCAAGGGGTTGATGCGGCAAAAGCGCGAGGACCCTCACAACTCCCTCGGGAGGTGTAGATTCTCTGCCTTTGCCATCAACGCCAGCAGACCAGGGGAGATAGTACGCCGAGGAGTGGACCTCCAGGAGGTAAGGAGAGCGGTCGTCGCGGCCGTCAGAATGAGCGGCCGCACCCGGAAGTCACACAGGGGTCTTAGGAAGTCAGGTACAGCACCTCCGAGTTCGATCCGCAGCCCCCGGTGGGAACTGGTCGAACCGGTTTGCTCCCCTCTCGTCCTCATCGGAGGAAGAGCATCCCGCGGAACGTCCGAGGCCCAGGACTCAGGCGCCTAAGCCGAGCGGCCCCAGTCGCCCGGTGCCTCGCACCCGGAAGCCCAGTCGAGCACCCTCGGCCCCGCACCCCGGTCCGACTTCCTCGGGGGACACGTCGTCGTCCCCGGAGTCCACCTGGAGCAGGAACAGTCAGGACCTGCAAGAGCTGAAGGAAGCCTGGCAGAAGGAGTCTCAAGCTCGGGAGGCAGCTGCCGAGGCTCGCCTGGAACAGCTGTCTCGGCAACTCCAAGAGAGTCAAAGAGCTGCCGAGGAGCGCAGGATCTCCGATCAGCGCGCTGCCGAGGAACGCAGGGCCTCCGAGCAACGCGCTGTCGAAGAGCGCTGGGCTGCAGACCGGCTGGCCGCAGAAGCCCGGGAGACTGCCAGGCAGTTGGCTGTCGACGAGAGCGTCGCTCAGCAGGTAGCTGCTGATGAGCGGCGAGCAGCAGATCGGAGATCGGCTGAGGCCCAGCTAGAGGAGAGGCTGCAGGCGGTCATAGAGTCACAAGTCCAAAGGCTCGCCCTGGTTCAGGCTTCGCCCTCGGGGCCCGTGGAGTCAGACGCTCGAGGGCCCTCGGCGGCAGCGTCGAGTCCGGTTCAGGAAACGCCCATCTCCCGAGAGGGACATGAGCTGGTAGAGCCGACTTCCGTCGTCACCTGTGACGTCGAAAACCGGGGCGTTCAAAGCCCTCCGGAGGAGTCACGCGCGGACGTGGCAGTGCAACCGCCGCACTCATGGGACTTTGTTTCCCTCCCAGTGAGAGTCTGCGCCGCCCTCCGGAAAACCGTGGTCGAGCATGGCAAACCGGGGATCGAAGCCCAGCACCTGTTTTACGACGCCGCCCGTAGGTATCGTTCCCTTGGTCAGGTCGCTGGGTGCGTGCACACTACCAGTCAGATCAGGCAATGCCTGAAGGCAAGGATCTCGGACGAGGACAGAGTCCTCGGAGCTCAGGTGATTTACAGCCTTACGGAGGCCGTGGCGTCCGTCGCAGAGAACTGCGCTCGCTGCGGGTGCGGGCACGAGGAGAGTCCGGTGCATATGTGGACATGTCATGTGGGCACTAGGAAAAGTGTAGTGGCATTCCTGAAGAAGGTGTACCTGCCGGTGTGTGGGTTTTGCGCCGCGGACGTGTGGCCCAGTGCTTTCGACGACTTCCCGGTTGTGTCACCGCCTCCGCTTGCTGCGGCGGCAGACACACCAGGAGACGGGGGGGGGATGGGCCCTCAACCTGAGCACTCGGAGCCAAACGAGCTTCCGGAGGTGCCCGGTGTCAGCAGTCATGGGGGTCCCGGAGGCTCGGGGGGCGGTGACCCTGGAGGGCCAGGAGATCCGGGGGGTCCGGGCGAGGATCCTGGCGGCGATGGGCCGGGTGAGGACGGGGATGGCGACAGCCAGTTCACCTTCTCGTCCTCTCGTTACAGGGAGTCCCGAAGCCATCACAGTCGTAAGGACGAGCAGCACGCTCTCAAGGAGGCCCTCAGAGCCATGGAGAAGGCAGTGGACAGATACCACACAGAGGTGGAGGGGTCGTCCCACGTCTTTGGTCGGCTCCTCCGATTTGTTCGGCAGGTCAGGGAGGTTCGGGAACTGGAGCCGGTGCGCTACGCCATGGAGATGGCGCGTCTGGGACCACTAGAGAGCGGGGGTGAGAAGAAGGTGTTGTCAGACCACTCCCTGCTGTCGGAAGTGGCCAGGCACTGCTTCGGCGCACTCAGCTCCGAGTACCGCGAGCTTTCTTCGGTGTTGGCGGAGGCTCGGGAAGGTAAGAACCTCACCCTGGACGTCATAGTGGTCCCCTTGGCGCAGCTGGTGATGCCCGACAAGGGGGAAATGGCGTCGATCGGTCCGTTCCTGCGTCGCGTGCGCCAAAGTCAGGACTCGCACGGTCCGCGAGTTCTGGGACGGGGTGCACCTTGCTCACGACATCGTAAGCATGCTGGCTGCCCACGAGCTCACCTCTCCGGTGCCGGAAGAGGAGCTGCTGGAGATATTCCTTACGGGGTTGATACCGGAGGTAAGGAGGAAAGTCTTCCTTATAGCCGAGAGGAAAGGCTCTTCGGTCATAACCCTGAGCCGGACGGCCAGTAAAGGCCGCCACGAACTCCTGACCTGGGCCATAGAGGCTGAGCGGGAGTTACGGCAGAGCCAGGATAAGACGAGCCGCTCGGTCCAGCTGCTGGCCCACGTAGATGTCACGGAGGAGCTGCTAGCCATGGCGACATCCGCTGGCACTCCGACACCCACAGGGCAACGACTCGGCTCCCCAGAGTACGAGGGCTGCCGTCTGTGCAAGAGCATGGACCATTACGCCCGCGACTGTCCGCAGGCGAAGCAGCGCCCGAAGGAGTGGGCCAAGTGCCTCCTGGAGGACACCCTGGCGTTGATAGGGGACGATTCGATGGATGAAGCTTTGGCTGCCATCGGATTGGATTTTGTCCAGGAGGACGCTCCCCAGCCCGGGGCGTCCTCCCCGCAGTAAAGGGCGCGGGCCCCGTCACTGCGGGGTCAGGGGGACAAAAGGGCCCCGCGCCGGCGTCCACAGCGATGCAGGTGCTGCGTGATAGGTGGAGGAGGTGCGGGAGACACCTTAGCAGCAGCGCCAGGCGCCACCTCAGGAACCAGAGTCGGGTCGGGGAGTGTGAACAGGAAGATTTGGACATGCTAGCCGCCACCCGCACGGGAAGCCCAGAGCCTCCTGAGCGGGAACAGGTCGAGCAACGCATCCAGAGAGAGCAGGCGAACTTCTGGAAGTCCGCCAGAACCCCAGCAACCGCCTCGGTTCCGCGTCCCGAGGAGCCGTGGGAGCTGCTCTGTTGGATCACCGGTGCGGACACCCGGGATAAAAACCGGTCTAGCCACACAGTTGAGCCACGGGCAGTCTACCAACAGCACTTGGAGAACCAGGGGTCGGATGTTGCGAGAGTTCGCGGGCACTGGAAGTTCAGGGCTCAGCGTTTACCCCCTAGAGTTAGGAAAGCCTTTAAGGCCCAGCAGCCAGGTGCTCGCCTGCGCTCCGCCATCAGGGCGCTAGAAAGGTATCTGGAGCTGGAAGAGTCAGAGGTCCGACCGGTCAAGTCCCTTGCGCTTTGGAGGGCAGGGCAAAGGCGGACGAGCAAGAAGCTTGGACCCACAACCAGTAAGCCCCAGTTGAATCGGGAAGAGTTAGATAAGCGCTTGAAGCGGCTCGTCAGGGTACGTGAATTCAATCGCCGACGCCGAGCCATCTTGGATCAGGAGTTCGGACGGTTCGTTCGCGTAGCCAAGCCCAAGCCTGCCGAGGGAGAAGAGCTCTCACCACCAGAGAGAACTTCAAAGCCCAGTCGGCCGTGGTTGACCAGAAGCAGGGCCCGCCAGGCTTTGGGTCCAAAACGCAGACCATGGCTGACTCCTGAAGACAAGGCGCTTCGAACCTCTCGATTGCAACGCAAATACGAGTTGGAGGATAGGGACCCGGCTTCTACCTCGACAGAACGCCATGCGGACTTCCATGCTTTCGTGCAGGAGGAGTTGGAAAGGGAGAATAGGGAACTTCAGCAAGACAATGAGCTGATGCACCGGGACGAGCAAGTCAGAAAGCACATAGCGGCTAAACTGGCTGCAGCATCAGTTCAAGTCGCGGTTTCCCCCCCAGACTTCCCGGAGCGCAGTGCAGTCCAGAAAGCAGTCGCCATCGGCCTGCTAGCTGACGCATGCACTTACTGCCTCCCGGACTGTGACTCCGACGCAGAAACGTCAGTCACCCGCCTGGACTGCATAATGCAGGACGGCGATATCAGTCCGAGCTGGTGTGAGTCCCTGGCAGCGGTGTCCTCGATGGGAGCGCGCCCGAGGAGTTTCGACAGGCACAGTCGCACACCGACGTTGCTGCTGTTTTGGGCCTGGATCGCGGGCGTCAGAGTCAAGGTGTTGGTGGATTCGGGAGCGTCCACCAATATTATCGCAAAGAGTACACTGCAGAAGCTCACCGGCATCAGCCGGTGCGCCACGAGCAAGCCATGCGGGTTCGAGTGGCTGACGGCACCACGTATGATGCTAATTCCTGCATCAGGCCCAAGCTCCTTGCTGAGACGTCAAAGGGGTCATACGGCCAGCAGGTTGAGCTTCGGGTAATGCCCCTCGACCTCAAGGTGGATGTCATCCTGGGAGGTCCTTGGCTGGCAAACCTTTCCCCGGTTACACTGGATTATAAGAATTGGGGTTCGGTCCGGTTCACCAAGGGCAGGGAAGAGGTCGTCATCACCGGCTGTTCGCCGGGGTCCCCGGACCCCAGTCGGTCCAAGGACACGGCAATGGCACTGGTGCAGGGAGTCATTTTGAGCCAACGTCGAGCTCGTCGGGACCTGCGGACCCTCCGAAACAGAGAGGAGCAAGCTTTCGTTGTCTACCTCGGACCCGATGGGACTTTTGGCGCGTTGGCCTGCAACAAGGGGGGGGGAGACTCCGACGAAGATTCCCCCAACGATGTTGTAGCAGGCCTAGCGTCAGAACCCTCCTCCGGGTCCGAGGATAGTGAAGTCAGCGTGCGTCCCAGCGCAACGGTGCCGGACGGAGCAGAGGAGTCTGAGGGGCCGGGAGGGTTGGTCTCGGACAGCTCCGAGTCCGGCTACAGTGACGTGGAAGGGGCGTGTCATTTGCGGAGAGTAGGGGCGGTGGTCGAGGATATTAGGCCACAGGGATTTGCGAGTACGGTCGACGAGGCCGGGGATCATCCTGACCCTCTCAGCGTTTTCGCTAGCAAGCATGAGGCGAACGGAGCATTTGCGTTGCTTCCGCCAGCGGTGCGTAGACAGGCGATAGAGGATCACGCGGCCGGGAAGCCACCCACCTGGCACGCTCAGGCAGCCGCGGCGCTCCAGCAGGGCCGGGGTCTGGTCGCGGAGCGACGACCCCGAGCACGGCGTAAGCGAGTGCGTTGGCGTGACCAGGTCGCAGCAGTCGGTCAGCCTGGTGCTGAAAGTGGCCCCTCCGCCGGGCAGCCGCCGGGACCAAAAGTCCCCACCGTCCCGAGCCCTCAGAGTCAGAAGTCGCGAACCTCGGCACCAGTCGTGCCGCCAGACATTACCCCGCCGCCAGCTCCGCAGACCGCAGACCCGCCGGTACCGGCCGTCCCGCCAGGCACTACCCCGCCGCCAGCCTCACAGACTGCTCAGGCCTCCCCGGAACCGCCGGAGGACGAGATAGACGAGACGGTGTCGCCGGAAATCTGGCAGCAGCTTAGGGACCTGGAAAAGGAGTTCGCAGATGTCATTTGCACAGAGCTGCCAGAATCAGTCCAGTCAAGGGAATTCAAGTCCGGCATCCGGCTCAGGCCAGATTGGAGTGGGAACGCCTTGCACCGGCGAGGGTACAAGTTGTCGCAGGAGGAGTTGCGGCAACTCCGGCAACAGCTAGATGAGCTCTTAGCCAAAGGGTACATACGACCCTCGGCCTCTCCGTGGGGCTGCCCCGTGCTGATGGTCCCCAAGCCGAGTAATCCCAAAGAGTTGCGTCTAGTCATTGACTACAGACAGATCAATGAGATCACAGCCAAGGATAAGTACCCCCTCCCAGATGTCCAGAGTCTCTTAGATGACCTACAAGGGGCTACCGTCTTCTCTACGATGGATGCCCTTTGGGGATTTTGGCAGGTTCCTATGAAAGCAGAGGACGTGGAGAAAACTGCAATGACTACGCACTTTGGAGCGTACGAGTGGTTGGTCATGCCCATGGGATTGTCAAACTCCCCAAGTACCTGGCAAAGGATGATGACCCAGTACCTCGGGCACCTACCCTTTTGCAGAGTATTTGTAGATGACATCATGATTTTCTCAGCTGAGGTTCCGGGTAAGAGCGCCCATGAGGTACACCTCGACCACCTCCGCCAGGTCTTGGAGGCGTGTCGAAAGAATTCCGTCTACCTTAAAAAGTCGAAAGTCAAACTGTGCAAACGATCAGTCCGGTTCCTAGGGCATGTGGTGGATCGGGATGGATGCCGCCCACAGCAGGATAAGGTTGCGTCGGTACGCGATTGGCCAGACCTAGAAACTGTCACACACGTGCGACAGTTCCTGGGCATGTGTGGCTTCTACCGAAGGTACATCCAGAACTTCGCAGATATCGCGTACCCGTTGACCCGCCTCACCAAATCCGGCGTGGACTGGACCTGGGGCGAGAATGAAAAGGCAGCATTTAAACAGCTAAAAACTGCTTTGATCTCCTCCCCAGCCTTGGCCCTACCCGATCAAAAGGGCGCAGCAGACGGTTCCAGACCCTTCTTCGTACAGACAGATGCCAGTGGAGTAGCACTAGGGGGTGTACTCATGCAGGATCAGGGACGAGGCTTGCAGCCCCTTGGCCTTTGAAAGCCGGCAGTTCTCCAGCGCAGAGCAGAACTATCACGCTGGGGAACGGGAGCTTTGTGCCATCCATCATTGTACCACGGTCACCTGGAGACATTATCTGATTTTTACATCATTTAAGCTCATGGGAGACCACAAACCCCTCCAGTGGCTCTTCGCCCCAGCTAGGGAGCTCAGCCGACGTCAGGCTCGCTGGTACGAGGACTTGGTAGAGGTAGGAGTCCATCAGATGGAGCACGTGCCTGGGCGCTGTTTGGTAGTACCGGATGCGCAGTCCCGGCGACCAGACTATCAGGAAATGTCAGCCAGGGAGGGTTTGAAGGAAAAAGGGATTGTGGATCGCGCCACGGATGGGCCCAGAGACTCCGCACCGAAAGGCAAGGGGTCCGAAGAGGACGAGGATCCTACCTCTGTCCTCGGGGCAGTGGACCGCGCCACAGATGGACCCGAGTACTCTGAGCCGAAAGGCAAGAGATGTGAGGAGGACGAGGATCCCACATCTGTCTTAGGCGCCACCTTCGAGTATAGTGATTCCGAGGACGAGTCCTTCCCTCCCACCAGTCCGGCACCGGTCATTGGTGAGCTCACCCATCTGAATGGGCTCACGTGGGTAGAGACGCCGGCCCTCTGGCTGGACGCAGCTGCCACCCTAGCAGTAGGCGAGAAGTCCTTGAGGGATGCCGAATCGCTAGCAGTCATGACCAGAGCAGACCGAGCTAGGGAACAGGCCACAGCAGAAGTCCAGAGTCATCCGGAGAGAGGAGCACCGGGGACCGACGAGTTCCCCCATCCTGAGACCCAGAGTCATCCGAAGGCAGCCGGAAAGGTACCTGAGCCCGTTAAGCCCCCAGAAGGTAGCTCCCACTACGACCAGGTCGTAGATCGCCAGGACTGGAAGCTGATCAGGGAGCGCTTTGAGGAGATAGCGGCCCAGTACGGGATGTTTGACGTTGACGCGTGTTGCGACTCCATGGGCGTTAACCGGCAGGTTGACACCTATTGGACCGACTGCTTGAAGGAAAAGTGGCGCGGGAAACACGTTTGGTGTAACCCCCCTTACACGAAGGATTCGGACTTGATAGAAAGAATTCTTCGGCATTTCCTTGCTGAGTGGCGCGCCGATCCGGAAAACACCTCGGCGATGTTCCTTCTGCCAGACTATGACGCTCCCTGGAGGCGGTTGATTCACCCCAAGTATGGGCTTCATCCGGTCAAGGTCTTTGACACGAAGGACGAAAAAGGTCGTCCCAACCACCTCTTCGAGTCTCCTGATGGAGGTCGACCCCCGCTGCGCTGGCCGGTCCTTCTGGTGTGGGCCCCAGCAGCCAGCAGGGCAAAGCCCCGAGCGCCACCTGCGCGAAAGGACAGTGAAGCAGAACCCGACGAGCCTTTAGTCACTACAGGGGTTGCAGCAAAGGCCAGGGCAGCGTCAGGACCACTGAAGGCTGATGAGTTCGTCCGCGCCTTGCAAGCGGAATACGAACGCAGCCCGTACCTCAGCTCGTTGAAGGAAGAACTGATCGCAGCCCCACATCAGAGGACAGACACATTCCGCATGGTAGACGACATGATATGGCGAGTGGCGGAAGGGCGGTATCAGCTAGTGCTAGCTCAGGATTCCCCTCTCAGAGAGCTGGTGATGCGCGAAGCACACGAGTCCCCATGCAGCAGGGCACACAGGAAGGGATAAGACACTGGACAGGGTATCCCGTCGTTTTTGGTGGCCACGCATGAGCAAGGATGTCACCGACTGGTGCAAATCCTGCGTCGTGTGCCAACAGACCCGGCCACGCAACGGGTATCCAGACGGTCAGCTTAACCCCCTGCAAGTCCCAGTAAGACTGTGGCAAGTGGTTAGTATCGACTTCGTCACTGGGCTGCCTCGCACAGAGCGAGGGTACGACGCGTTTGCTACCTTCACGGACAAGTTGTCCAAGATGGTGCACGTAGTCCCCATGCTTTACGCTGACAGCTCAGCTGCACAGGATCGCGCGCATGTATTTCGACCAAGTGTGGCGTTTGCACGGCGCTCCCATGAAGATCGTCTGTGATCGGGACTCCCGCTTCAGGGATGAGATGCATCTCGAGCTACATCGGTTGATGGGAGTCCAGGTTGCCTCTACCACGCCGTACCACCCACAAGGTGATGGGCAGGCAGAGCACACAAACCACACGGTCGAACGCATGTTGCGCGCGTATGTCGACGCCAACCAGCACGATTGGGATTTGTGGTGTACCCCGGTCGAGTACGCCATTAATGACTCTCGTTCCGCCGTCACGGGCTTCACCCCTTTTGAACTGACGTACGGTCACGCTCCGGCCTCTCAGCTGGACTTCTTCGTGGAGGCAGCACTTGCATCACGGAGAGGCCGAGCTAAGGGGGGGAGGGGCGCAGCAGTAAAAAAGGGTACAGCCCACGAGACAGCCCGCCAATTTGTTCGCCAGTTGCAGCTCGCTAGGGAAAAGCTGCTCTTAGCTCAGCAGCAGCAGATCGCCCAGTACGACGCGCGTCACAAGTCCAGGAGTTACGCAGTAGGCGACGAGGTTTGGGTGGACGCCACGTACCTCACCCAGCCGGGCGACCGCGGGTTGCACAAGAAATTGCTTAAGAAGCGCCTCGGGCCCCTTCGGGTGCTGGAAGTCTTTCACAGCGACAGGCAGATGGCCCTTCCCGCGAGCGATAGAGGCGCACCGTCGGCCTATAGGTTGCAGACGCCTAAGCAGTGGAAAGTGCACGATGTGTTTACCGTGGACCGGCTTTCGCCGGTAGAGTCGAGCAGCCGCTTTGTTGAGAGAGCTAAGGAGATTCCCCCTCCTCCGTTGGACGTCAGCGGGCGCAAGGAAACCCACGTCGAGAGGGTGGAGCGTTCGCGCACGCGCCAGCGTCAAGGTAGGAGGTGGACGGAGTACCTGGTCAAGTGGACAGGAATGCCCCGCAGTGAGAACGAGTGGAAGACCCGAGAGGATCTGGAGTGGGACGGAGCCGGCAGGCCCGGCGTTCCCAACCAGGCGTTGTTGGAGTTTGAGAGGATCGAGGCTAAGAGAGTGGAGCGAGAGAAGCTTAGGGTCCGTAAGAGGCGCGACGAGTCCGCAGGAGCGGTATGGACCACGCTCTCGGAGGAGCTCAAGGTAGACGGAGCAATGCCATGGGTGCCAGAGGAGAGGTTTGATGAGGAAGTAGGAACTTTCGCGAGAGTATCTGCTCAGAGCACCCTGCCGCCAGTCAACGGAGCCGCAGCACTTGAGAAGGAGCCAGTCGGCCAGTCTAAGATTCTCGTATTGTTTTGTGGGACCGGGTCAGTCGAGAGGCAGTTCACTAAGCAATTTCCCAACAGCGAAGTAGTTGCCGTAGACATTCAGCCCAAGTGGGGCCCCACACATTGCGAGGATATCATGCGATGGGACTACCGACAGTTCAGACCAGGACACTTCGACGTAGTCTGGGCTAGCCCACCTTGTACAGAGTACAGCCAGGCGAAGACGGTAGGCATCCGAGATTTGCGCGCTGCGGACAGGCGAGTTCGTAGGACATTGGAGATCATCCGGTACTTGAGGCCCGAAGCATACTTCATTGAGAACCCGAAGGGAAGAGAGCCCCACGGTTTGCACACGCGTCGATGCATGAGCAATCTACCAGCTCCGCACCTCGTCACGTACTGTAAATACGGGACCGCATACAGGAAGCCCACGCACATCTGGACCAACGTTCCGTTGCGCACACCCTTGCGAGTGTGCGATTCCGACACGCCTTGCGAGTTCTTCCGGCAGAACGGTAGGCACGAGAAGGTAGCGCAAGGAGGGCGCGCGATGAGAGCCGGAGGTGTGTTTGCGAAGGGCATGGGAGCGCGAGAGAATTTGTATGGGATTCCGTCGGCACTGTTAAAACAGCTTTTCCACAACCTGACCCTACATGAAGAGGTGCATGCGTTCCTGTCTGAACTGCTTGTCAGGGAGGATCTGAGCGAGATGAGCGTTTTAGTCCAGTCAGCTGTTGTTGAGAGTGACCCGCCCGAGTTTGAGCCGGAACCGATAGCGTTGGCGGGAGTACGAGCTGAAGTGACGATCATACCTGAGGGCGGATGGGAATCTGACGCGAGTGGTCTTAGCGATTGAGAGCGTTGGGGAGCGTCGGGAAGAGCGGTGGCTCCAGCCTTGGCGAGACCAGGCGGCAGGTGAGAACCTGGGTAATCCATCCGAGAGAGCAGTGGCTCTAGCCTCGGCACAGCCAGGCAACAGGTGGAAATCTGTATAATCCATTTGAGCAGTGGCTCTAAGCCTCGGTATGACCAGGCGGCAGGTGAGAACCTGGATAATCTATCCAACCGAGCAGTGGCTCTAGCCTCGGTGCGACCAGGCAACAGGTGGAAATCTGTATAATCCATTTCACGAGAGCATTGGCTCCGGACCTGGCACGACCGGGCAGCAGTTGGAGATCTGGGTAAAAGCTCTAAGCACTCCGAGGAGGCGGTGAAGGTTTAAAACCTTTCCTCCGGGCCGGCATCCCGAGAACTGTCAGGTAATTGGCAAACCTATTGTCATCCCCTGTAAGTGTACCGTGTTGGAAGGTTTAAAACCTTGAGCGTGGTAATGGATGTGAGACCTCGAGCCTTGGGGGAGCCTGGTAGTGCAGATGGCAGACCGGTGAGAGGCCGACCCTTGTGCTTAAGAGGTTGATCTCCTTATTGCGGTGTGTCTTGGGAAGTGTAATGTCATCCCAGACAACAGGCGGCTGAGACCTGTATAATCATTCTGAGCAACAGTAGAAGATCTGTATAAAAACTTTACTGGTCCGACGTGGTCAGCGTGGACGTGACCTTCCCTAAGGGGGGGGGAGTTGTGCTAGGAGGCAAGCACAAGAGCAAGAAAAACGGCTAAGTATAAAACGCAAGAGTACTCAGTACGGAGTACAGTAGGACCGATCAGAATGATGTTGATGTGAGGTGCCTAGCCTGTTGTACGGAGTACTCAGTACAGTAGAGTTATGGAAAGAGTTCATGAGCCTTGCATAAGAACTCTAAGTGTAACCAGTTTCGGAGATGAGAACTGAACTGAGAATTGTAACATAAAAAGTAAGAGCCGTAACTGCTGTATATTGTGTATTGAAAGCATACACTTGAAAGCAAAAGCATAACTAGTAAGATTTACGAAACCGAAGTCTTCTAGTTGACCAAACGTAATCATACCTCGTGCGGTCGTTTAATAAGTGTAGATATAATAAGTCCGAAACCGTAAAGAAGAGATAAGCAAGAGTGGAGACTCCTACAATATCTCAATTCGTCATCAATTCCAATCTCGATCTTGAATCACGTTCGTTCTGTCAAAACCTGACACGATGCTAGGCTGTCATACTTACACGATGTCATACTGTCATACTGTCATACTTGCCATTTTCTCGGAACTTCTATATCTCTCTGTCGAATCTTGACATGATATCAGACTGTCATACTGTTACGATGTCATACTGTCATACTGTCATCGTGTCATACTGTCATGCTGTCATACATGTCATTATTCTGCATCTCTCACGTCTCAGCTCATACTATCAACCATACGCATGACCCGTCACACTCGAGATATCACAGCCGTCGTGCCCACCAGCACAACTCCCCTTAGGAGTGATATACTCCGTGACCAATTCTATTATCAAAGGCAGGGGCTGGCTATCTTCCATAATAGCCTTGCAATCACATTGCTCCGCATATTGTGTTTTAACTGCCGTCCCATCCGCTCACCGAAGTCCCAGAAAGCTCCCCCCGGTCACGCCGCCAACGCTAACCTCGGGTTCCGCGCGATCCTTGACAGGCATTATCTAAGGCGGGTCTTCAGTCTTCAGTCGCTGCTGAAATCTGTATAGGCAGCCCTGACCGGGAGTCCCGGTGCAGGCCCCTATGACAGACTCCTAGGCCAACACTGGACTGATGACTGATCTATAGGTTCGTGCTGTGACACACGCTGTGTCACAGGTAGGCTAGACTCCGAAACCGTCCGAGACCGTTCCGGGTATATCTAGCTTAGGGTTTATTTATCTTATGGGTTTATCCACACTTCCACAGAGTTCGGGAGTTTCTGATATCTAGTGAACTAGGATATTCCAGTAGGTCGTGGCCCCATCCACGCTTTTATTCCACTTGCTGCTTTGGTCATGATTGACTAAACGGCCGCTTGGAGAGGTGGTGCGCACGGGCGCGTTTGGATGCGACTTGGGATTACGGAATTAGCTGTATGCGGTAAGCGACTGGGAGTGGCGGCCATGGGGACCGCGCCTCGTTACGGACTAGTCCTAGCAATGTTCAGATTCAGTTTTGCACCGGCACTGGCCCTGCTGGTTACTGTTCTTTGGGCTGGTGTTCGCGACACCTTCGACTTCGACGACATCTTCGAGTGCCCCTCGCCACTCCGCTCTCTTCGCTCCTCTCCGCTGCTGGACATTACCATTTTTCCGCTACCACACCCAACCGCGCGGCTGCGTACCACCTCCCCTCTGGCTTTTCAGAGTATGGGAATGTTGACCCGAGCAAAGAAGTCCCTAGACAGGGACAGTGGCATCGACGCCTCACTGAGGCTATTAGACGGGGTTCGAAACAGTCCGACGGTGCGTACGCCAACTGTTCCGACCCCCGCTCCGACTTCCAACGAGGATGCAGACGTGGCGACCAGGAAGTACTTGCAGGAGCAGAGCAGGCTGGTCGACGACATCTACAAGGCGCGTCTTCACCGCCAATTGGCCAAGGGTATCCGCGAGGATGTCCTTGGTGACAAGAAGCACCACTTCAGGGGTACGGACGACGCTGGCCTCCTCTCCGAGCTGGTGGTGCAGCTGCGTACGGAGTTTCATTCGGCTGGGTTGGAGCTGGCATCTTTTGACCTCGACGACCCTCTGGCTCGTGTGGTGACCAAGGTCAACGGCTTGCTCTACGACGTTCTGGCTCTGGTTGTCGAGAAGCACAGCAACGCCTACGTCTGGTTGACTGGCACCGACGCTTCGTCTGACCGTGATGAACGGCGAGCTCTTGTGGACATCATCAAGGGCTGTGTGCCGGTGGCGCTACGTGAGTCGCACCAGGAGGAGCACGCCGCGTTGCGTTATCCCGCAGACACCGACCCGCAGCCCATCCTGGCTCGGGAACAGCGTCTGGTGCGGGATAACAAAGCTACGGACTGGACGCCCACCGAGGAGACCAGGAAGCTCTCCCTGTACAACCGGCTAGACCCGGTGTTTTACACCGCGGTCAAGGTGCGGTATCCTCTCGCGGCCGACCTCGCGCATGTCTCCTTGGCATCTCTCCGCTCCCTTGTGGTAGAGATCTATCAGGCTTGGGCGCAGACGGGGACGGGGAAGGCAGTTTCGGACAAGAGCGGCATCTCTGCGCAGCTCTCCAGCACGGAGTACGGCGCTCTCCTCGACAAGATCAACGAGCTTCAGGCCTTGCTGCGGCAGCAGCGCGGGACGGACGCGCCACCGGCGCAGCGGCAGCGGCAGCGGCGGCAGCAGCAGCAGCGCGGTGCGCAGCGGGGATTCCGTGTCGGCACGCACCCATTGCCTGCGGTCGGTTTCGACCGTGACGACCAAAAGGCGAAGCCCTTTTGCGGAAGGTGCAAGAAGGCGGGAAAAGGTGAGCAATACCACTTTTACCGCGACTGTCCTTTGGGTGGGCGTCAGCATTCCCCACACTCGGCTGCAGCATTGAGATGGAATCGCAGAAATGAGACTGGCCCCAGTCTCATTCCAGTCTCATTTTTTTGGGGTCATTTTATTTTGTGGAATTTACACACATTTGATGCACTTAAACAAAGAACAACATTCTCGAATGCAAATTTTGAGAAATTTGATGTTTTATCGACGATTTAGCGTGTTTTTCTGCCACGCGAACTCAGAAAAATCACCAAAAATACGATTCTCGACGAAAAATCCCCAAAACCTTTTCAAGTATGTATTTTCAATATACTCTACATATGCTTGATGCATAACAATAAGAACTCCTTGGAAAAAATGGATTTTTTCAATTTCGACCACCCTAAGATGGGGAAATATCATTACGGGGCCAGTCGTACGGGAAATAACCCTGGAAATTGGGTGGTAAACTATATTGCAGGAGTTTAAAGCACAGTTGTTACGTTATTTTGATGGGTTTGAACTTGGTTACAAGTCCACAATCGCAAGTTGCACACAGGAATAGTTGGATGCATAATTTTGGTGACCGTTTTGGTCATTTTACCCCTCAAACCCTGAAAACCCTGAACGCTAGAATTGTCCATGTGAAGTTAAGCAACATACTCAAGAGTTACACGGCGCGTTGTCACCGTTCTGAGTTTGTTTTTCCTTATATCATACAAAGAAACCGCTCTAGCGAGCTGGGATTGAAACAGTGTACACATGGTAGGAAGATCTGTAAAAAGAAGGATGCCATGTTCAGGGTAAACAAACTTGTAAAAAGATTCTACTCAGAAAACAGGTTGTCGGCAATAGTCTTTAAAAGCTCTTCCTTTTCAGGACCTGTAGGCATACCGCCCTCGGGCGGACAGATGCGCTCATCCCAGCAAGTCAGCATTCCCGCAGGGTTGAAGGGATGCCACGCCTTGTGCCGAACTCCTCCGCGCCTGAAAGCGTCTGCGATAAACAGCAAGTCCGTGCTCTTGAAAGTGCGCAGCTTGCGCTTGGAGGCCGGCGAAAGGTTCGCAGCGCGTGGAATCCAGAACTGCCAGTGTACCAGGCGTTTCTCCAAATCCAAGTCCAAGACCTCAACATAGTGCATGGGAAGTGAAACCTTCCCACGTGCCAGTGGAACCGTAAACCAGCACTCGTCGGCGGGGTTGTTTTCACCTGCAGCGGTGACAGCAAACGTTTTTGGAACAGCAGTTATCATTTCGAAGGTGTAGTCTGCCCCCGGGAGGAAACGAGCCACAGCACGTTGCGCCAACGGCATGTCGTCCTCGTCTGATGAGTCCGACTTCACAGAAACTGCTGGAGCAGTTACGGGCCTTGCTGCTCGCTGAAGTAAAGGCATGTCGCCATACGAGTCCGACTCACTCTTCTCGGGTGATTCTTGAAATAGACAGCGGCCATTGTTGACAGATCGTGTCCTGGCCTTCCGTTGAGGAGGGGAAAAGGTGGGAGACGCTGTCGTAGGGGGGGAACCTCGTGGTCGTTTAGGATCACCTGCTTCCGCCTGCCCAACTTTGCGAGTCTTGACACTCTCTGTCTTGTACAGGGGAGGAAGGAGGGGACGATGGGTATACACGCTTCGTGCCAGCGACAGCATCAGCGCGCATGCCAGCACCTCTCCCTTTGCCTCGACCTTTACGTGCGCATTCTTCAGCAACCGCAGCTTGGACCGCTTGGGCGCTTGACTTCCCCACGTCCTTTTGCCTCGACCTTTCCTTGCACCTGCTTCAGCAACTGCAGCTTGACTGTCGGGGCCAGTTGATCTCCCCCCACGTCCTTTGCCTCGACCTTTCCCTGCACCTGCTTCAGCAACTGCAGCTTGACTGTCGGGGCCAGTTGTTCTCCCCCCACGTCCCTTGCCTCGACCTTGACCTCCGTTGTCGTCGGAAACCGGTCTCGCGCTTCCTGCATTCGAACGCTGACCGCGACGCCCCTTTTTCCTGATGTTCCTTGCGCGCTGCGGCGGTCGCATTGAACAAACGTGTGGTCAACTCTGCAGCCAGCCCCGCACCGTCGAGCCCCATATGCTGCAACACCGCCTTAAGCTCGCCCTTATTGTACCTGAATAATAAGGAACATAAGGAACCCTTTGGTCAGTCAATAAGCAGCGTGCTTGATGGCGGTTCATATCTTGTACTAATTAAAAGAAGTGACTATTGTAGAACTCACCAGAAAGAAATATCTTCAACCCGACGTGCTTCTTGCTCACATCTTTTCGTTATTTTGGGAATGTCCACTGGCAGATCCTTGACCATCACATTTCTGCCGTCGGCAATGGTCTCCAACTCTGGTTGAGGTTCAGTTGTTGCGGGGTCGGACGCCTCGGTCGTGTTCTGGTGCCAAGCGTTGCTCAGCAGCAACTTCAAGTCCAAGAGTTGCTGCTGATCAAACTTCGGGCCCTTCCAGGTGTCGTAGTCGGAAGCTTTCTGTGGTAAAGGAAAATACCCACATAGATGTTCTTGTTGCTCATGAGAGATACGGTCGACACCATGATCACATAGCCGCTGAAACGCATTCAGGGTGTCTGCCTCCTCCTTCGCTGGAAGCGGCTGCACTTCCTGCAAGGGTGGAGAGCTGTCAATGTCGGGATAGCTGTTCATTGCTTCCAGACCTTTGGTCAAGTCGTCGTCTACGCCTTTGGGAAGACAAGGCTTAACATGGCCCCCCCCCTTTGTACTTCATGCGAACTACGCCACGCTCGTCCTTTTGGAATTCCACGTAATGCACATCGCGCACCATACCTCCATATCCCGTGAGGTCCCAGTTCAGATGCGGCTTCAGCCAATTTTTGAAGTCCAGCTGCTGACCCTGAACTTGTACCAGCTTCAAGAACTTATTTACCGGTCACGATATAAGCCAGCTGATATAGTCTTCGAGTAAGATGAGCCATCGACCTGCTTTTGTAGCATCCTTACCGAATATGTACATCTTCATCAAACCGAACCAGCCATCAACATCGTTGTGGGTGTGTCCAACCATGAGGCGATGCAACACGAGTTTGTGGTAGATGCCATAATAAACCAGCAGGGCGCAAAAGCCGAACGTGTAGCGATTCCGGTTTTCAGAGCCTCCGTCAACTTGAAGATGCAACGTCTTCCTGAAGAACCGTTTGCCAGTATGACCCAAAGCCAGGAGCATAAGCAGGTTGGTAAATGATGTCAGCATCATGTTCGCGCCTTTGGGTTGGCTCCAAGGAAAACTCAGATTGAAGAGCAACATGCAACCATGTAGTATAGTGAGCTGCAGATGCAAGTTGAAGAAATTCTGTTTCTTCTCGTTGATGTGTTTCACTTGATGAGGGGCGTGAGGCACCACGGTATTCTTGCTTGCCGCCCCGTCAAGAGCGATGGAGTCGATATCCCCAAGAGGATCAGCGCTTTCTCTCCTGCGTGCGTCGTAGCAGTTGCGTTGATACTTGTGCGTCTCGCTGTGTGATTCCTTCAGCTTAGTTAGCTCCTTCCAAGCGTCATGGTCTGGGTCGGAAGCCTGCAACTTAGCCCAACGCGCGTCAAGGTTGTCGCATATCGAACACGTGCCTGACACTTCCACCTTCTTCCGAATACGGATGTTCAGTTCCTTCTTGACCAAGTGCCTGCAGTATTTCCGGAAGGTCTTATTCACGACAAGGACCGGTTCCGCCACCAGGCGTCGGTAATTAATATACTCGACGTCGTAATCCAGCGGCTTGATCTGTAGCGACCCATTGGTTGGCATGTTTTGTGGAAGACCTTTTAACATGTGAACCATAGCCCAGTCCTTAAAAGCGTCGTAACAAGGACCGAACGGCGTTTTGGGGATCTTTTTCTCTTGAAAAACCGTCGTCTTTGGAATCATGCCACCCACTGCTAGGGCAGCCTTCTGATACCGAAAGAATGTAGCACGTGGCAAGCCCCATAAGTTGCGGAAAGTGACAGCGCATACCCTCTTGTCACCGAACTTGAACGGGGTGCTGATACAAGGGATGCAACGCGCTCCTGTTTTAGAGTCCCGCACGACTGCATCAGCAATAGTGGAAGTCAGCACAGAAGTGAGCTCTCTCTGAGATAGAAGATTCTTATGATTATAGTTTCTTTCGTAGGAAGCGTACGCAAACTGACGATCGCAACTCTCAGAGCATCCGCATGAATATTCAGCCGAGCAAAACGTGGCGATATTGTTTCGCTGTTTTTTGTCAAGCTGCTTTCTGGAGGGTCTCTTTTTGCGGGACTCCATGTTTTGAGCAGAACAAAAAATACTTACCTGAGTCGGGTAATAAAACCGCTTTAGGTGTGTCTGTTTCGTGACATTGGTGACGAATTGTTCAGGAATTCTTTCAGGGCCCCAGAGCCCTTGACGAATTCTCAGAATTCGTCGAGGGCCCTCGACGAATTCTCAGAATTTGTCACGGGCGCTTAGGCCCCGCTCGACGAATTCTCAGAATTCGTCACGGGCGCTGGGGCCCCGCTCGACGAATTCTCAGAATTCGTCACGGGCGCTGATGCCCCGCTCGACGAATTCTCAGAATTCGTCACGAGCGCTGGGGCCCCGCGTGACGAATTCTCA
>LGRX02034081.1:0-50651 GCA_001247695.2 Cymbomonas tetramitiformis
CCACCTTCCTCAACGTCTCCAAAAACCCCCTTAATTCTTCGACTTCCCTCCCCACCGCTCAGATTCAGCCACCCCTCCACTCACCCGGCCATGGTTGCTTCTCCATCTTCTAGAGTTTTTTATTGCCTAGCACTTAGCTTTTTCTCTAGATGTCACCCCGCTGATAGGCGGGCTGAGCCCTTTTTGTGGGCGCGCTGTAGCAGAGGGAGTAGCCCCTGGTGTTTTCACTAGTCTGCTTTGCAGGGATACTGCACTCTCAGGACTTTGTCCCCTTTGCTAGCGTAAATGTTTTATTATTATGTGTGGGTACGTATCAATCGGAGGTTGTATTCAGTTACGACGAACGATCGGTGATGTCGAGATAGTTACATCTACAGAAAAGATCGGGTGATACATGCAAGCAGGCATTATTACACAGCAAGATAAGACGATACGTAGATTAGTATAAGGTATACGGTTGTAACGGTAAGTAAGGGTGTGCTGCCAACTTCGGGTTTGCACTATGCTGCCAACTTCGGGTTGCACGAGGATTTGGGAGGTGTTAACTCAATGTACTGGAAACGGAAACTGCGCCGCCAACCCTGATCGGCTCTTTTATATTGATCTACCTACTGAAGTATTCTGATCTCGTCTCATTTCACATCTGTCACTCTGATCTCAATCTACTGCTAATTTCCCGCCTAATTACAGTATTGGGTCGTATTCGATCAGATGACGCATGACAGGCAGGTAATTCAAATACCTCCTGGCACAATCCTTACTGGCGGGGAAATCTCGATACTAGTGCTAGAATGCACACCACATACTAAACGGCTTTAGCTTTGCGCTATCTCCCATGTGCTGGCTGATTGCTGAACATTCTAACTACAAGACACAAATATCCTCAAATAGGTTTTAATGTGTTTTGAAGCCCATCGGATGAATGGAATCATTGTTTTTATAGTATTGGAGTCGGTGCCAACAATGCTCGGTGCTTATGGCTTCATAATCTTCTTAAGATGCTCGATCCTGTTCCACAATTACACATTCCGCTCATCACCAGAGTTATCCCAAGGGGGTCATATGCAGCCAGGGATATGGCAGCAATGCAAGATGGAACCCCCCAACCCACTGAATAGAAGGCAGCCCCATCCTACACATGGAACGATGTTGTGGCGTGCTGTAATCTGAAGTGTCAGGGGTTGGCATTCCCTAAAAGAGCGTCTCGCTAGGGACATTGTTGTACAAAAGAAACTAACTTGATCATACAAATATAGATGGCGCAAAACACACCGTGAGTAGTCAGATGAACACCATGGCAGAACTGACCGCAACCAAAATACCGATAACCCCCCAGGAATACGTTTTGCCACTACCGAAGTGGCCACTTGTTGGTGAGAGGGTGGCGCTCATGGGAGACACAGCGTCCTTGGTCGGGCTCAAGGATGAGCTGGGTGATGAAGTTGGGGAGCCTGTCGCGGTGGGTGAGGCGGTAACGTCCTTGACGATTACTTTGATCTTCTGACCGTTTTCGCAGTGCGACCCAATGGTGCATACCCCGTAGTACGGCCCAGCCTCCTGTCAAGCCGCCCGGCTTGCGCCGTCAAAGCCACTCAAGCGCGCTTCTGGCAGCGGGCCTAGCTCTGAGCCCCGAGTCGAGGGGCAGGCACGAGGCGCGCCACCCACATCTTGAAGGGCTCTCACATGAAGTGCCTAGTCAGCGCGAGTCGCTCTGTCCCCCGCATGCAGCGCAAGGGCGCCGGGCCCAGGTTCAAAACCGGCTCTGGATCCAACTGAGGTGTACCGTGTACTGATGAGTGAACGAGCTCTGACTGCTGCTGGCAGCCTCATTTGCATTAGTGAAGTTGCAGGTCTCGAACCACTCCTGCGCGTTCACCGAATCGCTCCAGCCGTACACATTGTGGGTCCCAGACCACGAGAGCTCCAGTGTATCGCACACGGCAATCTCGATCTCCTGGGGATCCATCGGGATCTCCCACGTCAGGGAGTGGGTCTGCCCTTCGACGCCTGCACACCAGCTCCCATAACACACCAGCTCCGCAGCCCTAAGCAGCTGTGAGAGGCGCAAGGGACCGCTGCAGAGAGGTACAACAAGCACACAACAAGAGCATATAACAACTTCACTCCAGCATAAGACCCGTCTTTAGCTGCTTGGCACTATACCACTTGAACCGCAACATCAGCTGTAAGTGTTTGTTTGCTGGAGAGTGTTGGATGGGCTCAGGCTGACGTCTCACGCTTACTCCCCCTAAACAACACTTAAATCCCCCAAACATTGCTGAATCCCCCTAAACAGCGCTTGCTCCCCCCAAACATCGCTTAACCCCCCCCAAATATCAACTTCCGAATATTGTGACCATCGTGAGACTTGACGGTGCCATAGTACAGATATGTGTAGGAAACGCTTAGCAAACTATAAAGGCCTTGAGCCACCGCGATGCTCGGGTGCACGGTGCAAGAAGGGTGGGATGAGCAGTCCTTGAGGCTCCACCATTCACCACAGAGTGCACGGTGCAAGGGGGTGGGATGGCAGTCCTTGAGGCTCCACCATTCACCAGCAGGGGTGCACGGTGCAAGGGGATGGGATGAGCAGTCCTTGGGCTCCAGCATTCACAGCAGGGGTGCACGGTGCAAGGGGATAGGATGGCAGTCCGAGGCTCAACCATTCACCAGCAGGGGTGCACGGTGCAAGGGGATGGGATGAGCAGTCCTTGAGGCTCCACCATTCACCAGCAGGGTGCACGGTGCAAGGGGATGGATGGCAGTCCTTGAGGCTCCTTCACCAGCAGGGGTGTATCGTGCAAGGGGGTGGGATGAGCAGTCTTGAGCCACTGCCATTAACCAGCAGGGGTGCACGGTGCAAGGGGGGCGGGGTGAGCAGTCCTTGAGCCACCACCATGCTCCCTTAGGTGTGCGTGCTGCAAGCGGTGGGGAACGCAGTCCTTGAGCCACTGCCATTATCCAGCAACATCATTGGCAAAAAGCGTCGACACGCTGCCCAAGGATCACTGTGATTCTCCGCCCGGGACGGATGCAGCATGACCCGAGTGAACTGACGCACACAATTGACTAACACACAGCGTCAACCAGCATGTGACCATCGGAGCAAGTTGCGGGCAGTATGATTTACCGCCGCAGACACTGGTCGGGCTCAAGGATGAGCTGGGTGATGAAGTTGGGGAGGCAGTAGGCGAGCCAGAGGGGGGGGAAGTCGGCGAGGTGGTGGGCATGGCGGTGGGTGAGGCGGTAACGTCCTTGACGATTACTTTGATCTTCTGACCGTTTTCGCAGTGCGACCCAATGGTGCATACCCCGTAGTACGGCCCAGCCTCCTGTCAAGCCACCCGGCTTGCGCCGTCAAAGCCACTCAAGCGCGCTTCTGGCAGCGGGCCTAGCTCTGAGCCCCGAGTCGAGGGGCAGGCACGAGGCGCGCCACCCACAACTTGAAGGGCTCTCACATGAAGTGCCTAGTCAGCGCGAGTCGCTCTGTCCCCCGCATGCAGCGCAAGGGCGCCGGGCCCAGGTTCAAAACCGGCTCTGGATCCAACTGAGGTGTACCGTGTACTGATGAGTGAACGAGCTCTGACTGCTGCTGGCAGCCTCATTTGCATTAGTGAAGTTGCAGGTCTCGAACCACTCCTGCGCGTTCACCGAATCGCTCCAGCCGTACACATTGTGGGTCCCAGACCACGAGAGCTCCAGTGTATCGCACACGGCAATCTCGATCTCCTGGGGATCCATCGGGATCTCCCACGTCAGGGAGTGGGTCTGCCCTTCGACGCCTGCACACCAGCGCCCATAACATACCAGCTCCGCAGCCCTAAGCAGCTGTGAGAGGCGCAAAGGACCGCTGCAGAGAGGTACAACAAGCACATAAAAAGAGCATACAACAACTTCACTCCAGCATAAGACCCGTCTTTAGCTGCTTGGCACTATACCACTTGAACCGCAACATCAGCTGTAAGTGTTGTTTGGTGGAGAGTGTTGGATGGGCTCAGGCTGACGTCTCACGCTTACTCCCCCTAAACAACACTTAAATCCCCCGAACATCGCTGAATCCCCCTAAACAGCGCTTGCTCCCCCCAAATATCGCTTACCCCCCCCAAATATCAACTTCCGAATATTGTGACCATCGTGAGACTTGACGGTGCCATAGTACAGATATGTGTAGGAAACGCTTAGCAAACTATAAAGGCCTTGAGCCACCGCGATGCTCGGGTGCACGGTGCAAGGGGGGTGGGATGAGCAGTCCTTGAGGCTCCACCATTCACCAGCAGGGGTGCACGGTGCAGCAGGCGGGCATGGGATGAGCAGTCCTTGAGGCTCCACCATTCACCAGCAGGGGTGTATCGTGCAAGGGGGGTGGGATGAGCAGTCCTTGAGCCACGGCCAGTCTCTAGCAGGGGCACAAGATACATGGAGTGGGTAAGCAGTCCTTAAGTCACTGCCATACTACTCCAGGGGCCTATGACACAGGGGCCTATGACACGAGAGGAGTTGAATCTACTGAGACCTTCCGCATGAGGGAGTGGGTTTGCCCTTCTAAGCGAGGGGGTAAGTCTAGCCTTCCACGTTAGGGGGTGGTCTACCCTCCCGCTTGAGGGAGTGCGTCCCGGTCTTAAATAGAGTATCGCAAGCACTATGAGAGTGCCCGCGTCGGCACCTTGCTCCCGCTCAGTAGCAATGTGCCGCGCAACAGGACCTTGCCAGGCAAAAGCATCCTTCTCCGCAACACGGCAAGCGGTGAACGTGTCACTGAAGCGACCTCTGCACAGCTGCGGCATGGCACCGTCTACAGCGCTGGCGGATGCAGAGCTGCTTGCACACCTGCATAATTATGTCAAGCACGGAGCCGACTTCTCCAACTAGGCGCTGGCGTGTGCACTTACGTTTTGCAAAAGCTCCGACCCGGATGATAGGAATCAGGGAACTCGCCGGCGGTACCTTCGGGCCGCTCACCGCAGCGGCAGTGACCCGAGAAGTCACGCGAGTGACCAGCGGGAGTGACCAGTGCCGCCCGGAGCGAGTGACTGGCGGAGTGGGTGAATAGAGGGGCAAGTGACCGAGTGACCGGAGGAGCGAGTGACCGGCGGAGTGCCTCACCGTCACACACTTCTGCGAGAGCTTTCTGGGTAATGCCCAACAGGAACACGGCGAACGGCATGTATCTGGCGGTATAATGTTGCATTTTGGCGTACGTGTGGTAATGCTGTCCAAGAAGGGAGGAGGCCGTCAAAGAAACAGTCCGATTGAGGTTTGGATCCTGCAGAGCGATGCATCGCGTTTCAGTACAACTACCGAATTTCTGGACGCCTCTGTTTGGCTACAAGCGTCTTGTCCGAAGTATCTGTCAGGGGCCGACCCGCTCTGCTCAATTGAGACTCCTAATCCACGGTGACCCATGCCGACGTGCGAATCCCTGATAAGTTGATCGCTGTGTCGGTCCTGCCAGCTTACTAATCGGAGCGAGAGTAACCATTTTCTCACCCTAACCCCTGTCGAACTCCGAGGAAGCAGTCCATTTGCCGTCCGTTTGATTGATTCATTGATGATGATATCATATTCAATCCAACGCGATGAAATAGGTGCTATCGGGATAGGCATAGGCCCGTTGCACGTGAGTTTAGCGATGCAGTGAGAAACCCTTCGTTTACGTTGCCTTCCCTCGCAGCTCTGTAGAAACAGAGTTGACACGCCGCAACAGTAAAGCAAGCGAAGGCTGGCCTGGCCGCAACAGTGAATAGACTGGCTTGAAAGCAGACTATCACGAATTGAAATCCTATTCCGATGGAATAGAAAACCCGCGAGTGACGACGCCCTTTCCATAATGCGCGGGTGCATGGAAACCGTGCGTAGCCTCACAATTCAACGCCGGGAAACTTTAACCCACATTAGGGCCAAACTAGCTTGCGGTCGAAAAAGAAGTCGCGAAGACGTCGAGGGCTAAACTACGATTTGTTCGCCAATACGCCAAAGCGAAAGTGGAGAGAGATTCTACCTGCAGCCGCAGTTGGTCTTGTAATGAGAATGGTTTAGACTTTAGTGGACGAAACGTAAATGCATTTTGATTTATGATCATAATTTAATACATCAGATAACGCACCCGTGCGCCCGTCCTAAGCATCCCGTCCTAAGCGCTCGACGGTCGCGACAGCTCGCGATCCTGAATCTGAACTGCTCGTCGGTTATGTGACACACCTACCCTACGGACCCCCCTAGCTACCCTATCTACCCTAGCTACCCAATAATCACACCTGTAAAGCAAGATGCATGTCACGGATAGGGTATCGAAGAGCACTAATAATTAAGAATTATTAGTGCAAATAGTAACGCGGGCAAAGGGGACCCGCAACACAATATCGGAATGAAAACGAATGTAAATCGTAATAATGCCAATGAGGTGGGCGGGCGGGATGATACCCTTCCCGAAAACAGATCAAGTTGATGTGAGATGAGACTTTCAGCCCCCCCCATAAGGTGGGGGGCAGTCACACTCTCTCTGATCACCCCTTGACCCGAGGTGCCACGTCAGCTTGCTTCCGCCAGTTCGTTCCGCGATAATAAAACCTCAAAGTTATTTTATTATCTCATCTTAGTCTGCAGTGAATTGCGGTGTCACTCCCTACTAGTGCTTCCGCCAGTCTAATATATAATATATACGTAGCCTTTTCTGTTAGGTTATCGTCACGGGGGATGCAACTTTCACCCCAGTATATGGGCGACTGTTGCCCCCCTTCTGCTGTCACCCCTCACTGTGCTGTGACTCTCTGCTGTGTCACGTGCCGCATCATCACCGACCGCCGGGAATATTAAAACAGTCTCTGTATTCTAATATTCACCTTAGTACTGTATCCGAAACCCTGAGTCCACGGCTTCAGCTTTCGTCTCTGTGAAATCTTATAATATATTACAGCCGTATATATTTTAGCTTTCCCATCAGGTTTGGGCTGCACCACTTGAAGCAGTGGTCTTTTTGCTTTTCGGTCCTTACTTTGGTCAACGCATCTCCAGCGACACCCGCGACTCCAGCGGTTTTTCACTTATCATCACTGAAATTTGGCACCTCCAGCCGCGGCATCTACAGCCTCTTGCACCACCAGCACCCTGCCTCTCTTCGATTCGCAGATCATCTTCCTGGCGTGACGTACCGCGCCGTCATCAAAGAAAGCATCTCCAGCTCGACAAGATTCCGAACTATTTCCTCCCGAACATGCCCGCAGCACGCCCGACACTTGGCAGCGCTCTACGCGCTGCTAGAGCAACAACATCTGGGGCCACGCCTACACCGACTGGCTCCTCTTCACCTGCACGGTCTCAACGTTCTGGCACGCCGTCATCGCACGAGTCCCAAGACAATGACCCCATCGTGCGCATGTCCACTCTGGTGAAGAAGCCCCTGCCGGCAGCTCGTGCCCCCACTGCTGAGGAATTTTACAAGGATGAATCAGTTTGGGTGTCCACCCCTGTACGGGCATCTACCGCTCACGGTTACAGTGAGCGGTTAGATTACGCATCTCACTACAGTGAAGAACTTTGCCGTCTACTTCGTACTTACGGCTACAAAGCTGCTTCTGGATTATCCCTGGACGGCGAGGACGCCGAAACCGACTTCACCGTCCTTCTGGCTAACTTGGCCCACGTCCTGTCCCCGATTTCGCACTTTGAGTTCGACAAGCTTCTGGACCTGGACCACGAGTTCGACGAGTACCACATGGCCCTCAACGAGCTCATCTTCGTGATCCTCCCGACAGTCTTGCGAGGCACTGCCCTCGCCCTTCAGGAGGAGTCCTCGCGCATCTATCCGCATGATGGCCGCGCAGCACTCCAGCGGCTTCGGTTCCACGTGGAAGGCATCGGCGACCCCGACTCCAACCGCTACTGGACGAAGCTGCGTGCTTTAATCATCGACGAGTCCAACGACCCCGCCCCCCAGCTTACGGTGTTCCGCAAGCTGGCGGACAAACACGCCAAGCTCCACCCCGCGTACAGCGACGTCAACAGGGTGGAGGACCTTCGTCATGTGCTGAAGATGTCCGCGGCGGTCTCCCCTCACGTCACCCCCTTGTATCTGGTGGTGCTGCGCGAGCTCACCGCCGGTGCGCGATTCTCCTTCTCGTCCCTCTCCTTGCGCATCTGCACAGTGCACCGGGATGAGGGGAGGCTCGCTCGCCTCACCACGCCCCCGCCGCCTACCTCCGGTGGTGGCAACGGCGGGCGTACTCCTGCGGGCGGCGGACGCGGTGGTGTGGGGACCTTCATGGCGCTCCGCAGCGATGCGTACGTGGAGCCCAAGGGCACATGGAAGGCGAAGGGCGGCAGGCACCTGCAGTGGGAAGGCGCAGGGTTCCCCTGCGTCACCTGTTTTCGACTCTAGGGCCTCACGGATGGCCACCCCTCCACCAAGGGTGTGTGCCCCTACGCATGCCGGCAATCTTTTGCCCCTGACCGCATTCCTCTCGCGGCGAAGCCCGCTCATGACCGCCCCCCCATCTCTCGTTGGCCGACTCCGCCAGACCCCCCGCCCCCTGTGCGGGCCATGGCTCTTCAAGCTCAACAGGATCCGGCTCCAGACTCTGCAACCGACGTTGCCATCATGGGGTTTCGTGCCGCCGATCCTCCTGCGGAAGATGAGTTGTTGGCAACCGAGTCTTCCGCAGCCGCAACCGCGGTTGACACGTCTCCATCGACTGCCGCGTTCAATGCCATGGAGTTGGACGACGACGACACCGATTGGCCGGCTTTCCGCACGGTCCCTTGGGTGCCTAGCATCAACCGTTGAGCACAAAATGTACAGCCAAGGAAACAGATGAAAAGAAAACAAAAAGAAAAAAAAAAGAGAAAGCCCGATCGTGTGATGTGCTTGCTAGATTTTAGGATGACGCCGGCAGTAGCCATTCTAGTCGGGTTGAAAAAGGCCCCTTAGATCCGAACAATCCTGCAGGCCCACGTAACACTTGCATTTGGTCACCTCACACCTACGGGGTGAGGTGGTGTCACGGGGGATGCAACTTTCACCCCCAGTATATGGGTGACTGTTGCCCCCCTTCTGCTGTCACCCCTCACTGTGCTGTGACTCTCTGCTGTGTCACGTGCCGCATCATCACCGACCGCCGGGAATATTAAAACAGTCTCTGTATTCTAATATTCACCTTAGTACTGTATCCGAAACCCTGAGTCCACGGCTTCAGCTTTCGTCTCTGTGAAATCTTATAATATATTACAGCCGTATATATTTTAGCTTTCCCATCAT
Source organism: Cymbomonas tetramitiformis (assembly GCA_001247695.2). Classification (NCBI taxonomy): domain Eukaryota; kingdom Viridiplantae; phylum Chlorophyta; class Pyramimonadophyceae; order Pyramimonadales; family Pyramimonadaceae; genus Cymbomonas; species Cymbomonas tetramitiformis. The sequence continues at coordinate 9,251 of LGRX02034081.1, forward strand.
ATCGGTCCACCATCTTTGGTGTGGCATCCTTTTCTCGGCAACTTTGATCACGCACGTAACCCGCACGTAACCCGCACGTAACCCGCACGTAACCCGCACGTAATCACGGGGAGACAGACTTTTGCCCCCCCATAAATTGGGGGTGACTGTCTCTTCCTGTGTCACCCCTCGCCCTGTGGTGTCACTTGCATCTTGCCAGCCGACCGATAATAAAACACCCAAGTTATTTTATTATCTCATCTTTTTGACTGCGAAATCCGTGCGAGCCACTGCACAGCTTTCTTGACCTGCGTACATATATATATATTCACTATATATATATTTCACACTCCCCGTCAGGTTATGGGTTACCACTAGCTGGTGGTTTCTCACGTTCTTTTTAGCTTTCATTCGGATCCCGCGCAACGCGGTATACAGTGACGCAACGTCACTACTCATCCAACCGGCCGGCAGTCACGTACCGTTACTTCGCGCCTTCCCCCCAAACGTGCTGCAACAGCATCCGCAGTTATTTGTTTGAGCGTAACGCCCAATCTTTTTCTTCGTGCGCAACGCACGCTTACAACCACCATTTCCGATTACGTCCTTCCCGACGCAACGTTACACATCGCCGCCATCTCCCCGTACATGCTGCAACGGCATCGGCTATTATTTATTTGAGCGCAACGCCCAATCTTTTTCGTGCGCACCGCACGTTTATCACCATCATTCTCGACTACGTCGTCCCCATCTATTTCGCTTTACGCTCTGGCCAGCAGCACCTCAGCAGCAGCAAAATTGGCTTATCGCACGACGTTTTTGACGTCACCACCGTCTTCCCCGCGGGAATCTACCCCAATTTGACCCTTTCATCACTTGGAATTGTCAATTTTACGAAAAGTTGGGTTTTCGCCTTGGAACCCTAGCTTTCACTCGCAGAATTCTGCAGTCTGTGGTCTTCAGCCATGTCCACTGCACGCCAGCATGCGCGTATGGCCGCTGTGCGTTCAGTGGTGGCATCTCCCCGACTACGTCGACATCATCTTACCTCTGGCTATGGTCTGGTGGTGTCTGGTGGTGCTTTACACCATACACCAACATCGAGTCTAACGCCTCCGCCAATGACAAGACCTTTGACAGCAACGGGTTCCGTCCGCAGCATTCTCCGCTCTTTCATCCACCTTACGTGTTCATTGACCATTGTCTGGTGGTGTGTTGGTGCTGTAGCACCCGACCTGCCGTTTTCCCTCTCTGCTTTCGCACTCGTGTGCAGAGGAGGAGCACACCGCATTTTCCGCCTTCGCCCCCATCGGGGTGCCCGCGTCCCCGCACTTGCTCTGGTAATGCCACGCATTGTCACACCGCACCGCGTGGGCGTTGGATGACGACATCCTGGCGGCGCTCGACTGCATCCACCATCGAGTACTCCGCCGCCATCCACCAACGATTGCTGGGCTAGAATCACGGCTGGCCTGTGGGAGTAGGTATCCCCACAGCACATGCATGGGCATAAGCCCCTAGAGCACGCATCTGTAGACCAGCGCGGCGAAGCCAAACTAGCTGGGTTGAAAAAGACCTCTTAGGGTCTCCGATGATGCTTGTTTTTTTAGGGCTTTGCCCGTGTAGCCCACCGTAGGATGTCGGACCCGGCTTTGCTGGCTTGCATCGTGGCACCTCACGCCTTCGGGGTGAGGTGGTGTCATGGAGAGACAGACTTTCGCCCCCCCCACAAACTGGGGGTGACTGTCTCTTCCTGTGTCACCCCTCGCCCTGTGGTGTCACTTGCATCTTGCCAGCCGACCGATAATAAAACACCCAAGTTATTTTATTATCTCATCTTTTTGACTGCGAAATCCGTGCGAGCCACTGCACAGCTTTCTTGACCTGCGTACATATATATATATTCACTATATATATATTTCACACTCCCCGTCACGTAACCCGCACGTAGCCTGCACGTAACCTCCGCACATACCTCGGAAATTTGTAATTTTTCGACCAGCTTCAACCGAATTTAACGAGACCTTCGCCCCTACGTATCGGCGTTTTTGATTTCGCCGCATCTCTGAACTTTCAACAGACATTTACGCCTTCAACACTCTGGCCAGCGGCGCCTCCGCTGCCGGAAGATTGGCTTGCCGCACGACGTTTTTGACCTCACCGCCGTTTTCCTCGTCGAATTTTACCCAAATTTGACTTCTTCATCGCTCGATTTGGTTAATTTTACGGAAAGTTACGTTCACACCAAGCACCCAAACGCGCTCTCGACTATCTGGCCAGCAGCACCGCTCCTGGCGGGAGAACGGTTTACCGCACGACGTTTTTGACTTGACCGACGTTTTCCTCGCGAGAATCTACCCCAAATTGACCCTTTCATCGTTTGATTTGCTTGATTTTACGAGAAACTCGCTTTTCGCTTGGGAACCCTAATTTTGGGTTCGCAGATTCTGCAGTCAGCGGTCAGTGGTCAGCGACCATGTCCACTGGACCTCATCGTGCGCGACAACATTCTACCTCTGGCTTTGGCCTGGTGGTGTCTGGTGGTGCTTGCGCACCAGACACCAAGCGCGACTCCGACATTTGCGCCATCGACAACGAGTGTTGTGACTCCTACGAGAGCGCCATTCCCACATTCCTCCCCCTCTGCCACTTGCCTCTGGTGGTGCTTGGCCACGTTACGCCATGGCCGCGCACAGGTATTGGTTGGTATCTGAGGGGCCGGTCTGGTTACCGCCTTTCATGGGGTCGCAGCCCATCGCCAATGCCACAATCGACCTGCCACCAGACGCATCACGGTCTGGTGGTGTGCAACATTAAGACAACAGACACTTGCAATCAACAGCTCTAGCTTGTGGTGCGGTAGTTTCGGACTATGAGAGGTCCCATTGGGCCTGTAACTGCTGCCTATTTTTGCCTAGGGTTTAGGTTTGGGATGCGAGCTTGCCTATCTTGTTGTGGCACCTCACGCCTTCGGGGTGAGGTGGTGTGATGTGAGATGAGACTTTCAGCCCCCCCCATAAGGTGGGGGGCAGTCACACTCTCTTTGATCACCCCTTGACCCGAGGTGCCACGTCAGCTTGCTTCCGCCAGTTCGTTCCGCGATAATAAAACCTCAAAGTTATTTTATTATCTCATCTTAGTCTGCAGTGAATTGCGGTGTCACTCCCTGCTAGTGCTTCCGCCAGTCTAATATATAATATATATTAGCCTTTTCTGTTACAAGTGTCGGAGCAGAACTCTACAGAGTTCCCTACCTTATACTGCTGGTACAGCAGTCTGCATTGACCCGGGCCCTTCGGTCCGGTCTGTCACATAACCAGAGTTATGTGACACAACACCTCTCGCTCCGCTCGCTGCACTGTGACACATAACATCCAGTTATGTGACACACCTACCCTACGGACCCCCCCTAGCTACCCTATCTACCCTAGCTACCCAATAATCACACCTGTAAAGCAAGATGCATGTCACGGGGACAAAACAAAGATCATACAGCAGGTAATAATACCAATAATAGCCCGCAGGCACACATACTGGCCAGCACATAGTGCTACAGGCTACTGCACTTCGGTCTCGGCTAGTGCTACTGCACGGTCGGCAGTCTAGTAGTAATCAGTTGTTGCTGTCACTGCCACCCTTTGCTCGGTGGACGGTTGGATGTACCTCATGGCTGCTGCCTGGGTCATCCAGTGCCCGTGCCGCATGAACTCGGCGAATGACACCTTCTGGGCCACGACTGTGGCTCCACCAGACCTCATGCTCTGAGTCCCAAAAACTGCCATGGTCTCTGCTTCTGTCTTACCCGCTGCCTGAGCCACCATCCTGATGACCTCACGCCTGCAGGCGTGGTAGTCCATGTGCCTGCCATTCAGAGGCACCTGAGGGTCCCTGACGGCCGTCCTGCCGTCCCAGCCCTGGAACAGGTTCACTGACCCGGATAGCTGCCCCGCCTCGATAAGCCGCTCTGAGAGATCCACTGGGCAGAAATGCTTCCCTCCACGGGCCACGTACACCACATCACCCTCACAGTACTGGTCATTCTTCCTGGATGTCAGGAGAAAGACCATGTGGGTCGGATAGAACCTCATTGCCCCAACCCAGATCATCTTCATGTCCGAGTACCGCAGGCATCCCGCCCACATCATTGACCCCATGCATGCCACTGTCAGTCTGATGATGGAGAACCTGCCTTTGCTGTCTGTGTGGTACATCCTGATGCCGGTGGCCAACAGCACAACGGGCATGGCTGCCTTCCGATTCTTCACACCCAGCCCGAACTTCCTCCGAGCCTGCTCCCGGACTGCCTTGCACAGTTCCGTCTTGGTGGGGTTCTGGTCCTTCGGAACCAGAGCCACGTCATGCACCGCGTGGATAGCCCCTGATGTTGTCTTAACCACTGAATATGTGTCTGCCCTGTCCATGACGAACCTCGGATACAATGCCACTGTCACCGGCAATGCAGGGCAACACTCCCGCGGTGGTTGTCTGGCTGCACACCACCTGGAGAACCTCCCGAATGCTCCCAAGTAACTATTACACCAGCTGCCCACTGCCCTGGTGGTCACCATATCCATCTTCATGCTCCTCAGCAGCTCCTGCTCCAAGGGGTCCCTAGGGCTGACCTCCACTTGCCTCCAGAAGGCCGAGTCCAGATGCCCTCCTGCTCATGCCGAAAAGTCCACCCGCAGAGCCATCACCCTGAAGTTAGGCGGGCCCACGGCTCTCTCATTAGCTCGGCCCGCACCAGGCAGGAACAGAGCCTCTGCCGTGTCCCTCGGGAGCTCCCTCCAGTCCCGTACGAAGGGTGCGAAGTGTTGCCCGTCCGGACAGAGGATGGGCCACCAGTGCCTGCCAGTCCAGTACGGCACAATGATTGTAGCCACCGCTGAAAACCTCCTGAGCACCTCCAAGAGCCTACCCACCAAGCCGAAGGGGGGGTTGCACCAGTTGTTCTCAAGCCACCAGTCCGTAAGGGAGAAACAGTCAATGTTCTCCGAGCCTGGACACCACCACCTGCTGTTGAACCGAGGCAGCAAAGCATTCTTGTCTGTGGCAAAGCGGTCCACTGTGTGCTGACCCCAGAGTCCGTCAAGCCACCTGAACCAATACGGGTTCAGTTGCCAGTCATCCCCATCATAGATGCTTGCCAGATAGTCCGCCTGAGCATTCAGCTCCCGAGGCACCCACACGGGATAGAGTGACACCCCCAGCCGGGTGCACTCCCAGAAGATGCTCACCACCAGCCGATGCAGCCGATGCTTAGAGCTACAGCCTTTGTCCAAAATCTGACAGCCTGCCTGAGAGTCTGTGTACAGTTTAAGTGTACCCCCCTCCACAAAGCCCGAGAAGGACCGAAGGGCTTGCAAGTAGCCCACCATCTCCCTGTGTGTGGAGGACTCCTCCCGCTCTGCTAGGGTCAGGTGACCTCTGGCGACCTGCTCCAGCCTGCCTGTAACTGCCTCCAGGACTGCTCCCCAGCCTGTGCCTCCTGCATCTGTCCACATTCTGTTTCTGAAAGCCAGAAAGACCGGCCAGATAGGGGCTTCAAACTGCCGCCTCTGCACTGAAAGCCAAAACCGGAGCTCCTCTGCCACCTCCTCTGTAAGCCTGATGGCCTTGTCCCAGGCGGTGTGCCTCTCAACCTCAAAGTACATCTCCCGAGAGAACATCTGGCACACCTTACCCAGGGCCAAGCTGAAGCTCTGAATCTTCCCCGCCAGTCTGGAGAGCTCCCTGGGGGAGGTCCACTGCCTACCAAGTGCATCTGTCACTCTAGCCTAAAAGGAGTCCCACTTCTTTTGGGGCACGTAGAACACCCCTCTGACAGAGTCAATACCAATTCCTAAGAACTCAATCAGCTGCTGAAAACCCAAAACTGACTTCTCCTGGTTGACCAGGAAACCACTGTCCTCCACGTCCCGAAGGATTGCCGCCTGCTCCTCTGCAAAGGGTCTACCGGAAGGTCTCTGAATGAAAAGAAAATCATCCAGGTAGTGAACCAAGCCTGCACCTTGCCTCCTCCACCGAGCAGCTAGCTCATTGGTGATCTTGGTGAAGAAGTAAGGGGCAGGCGCCAAACCGAAAGGCAGAGCCTTAAACACATAGAACCTCTCCCGCCAGCTAAAAGCCACGTAGGTGTGGAAGTCCTGGTGCAACTCTACGTGGTGATAGCCCGAAGTCAGGTCAAAAGACCAGAGAGAGCCCTGCCAGAAAAGCAAGTCTCTCACAAAAGCCAGAGATTCATACTTGAACTTCTGGACTACTATGAAAGAGTTGACATACTTGCCATTCCAAATAAGCCGCTTCTTAGGCGCCTTATCTGGGCCCATGTCCCTGTAAGCCACTGCTAACGGTGAAACCACTGTGGGCTGAGTGAGCCACTCCTCTGCCGCGCCAGACTGAACCAAGCCGAACACCGCCTCTGAAACAAACTCTGCCTCTGCCAAAGCCGAAGGTGCATTAGCCGAGAACCGGCTAGGCGGGGGGCCCGCAATCCAAGTGAGCGGGACGCCGAAAAGGATCCAAGTCACCACCAAAGCGGAGGCGAAGGACCTCCAGAAGCCAACCCGCTGCCTCAGCCTGCCTGTGATCCTCGGGACCTCCGGGGACCTCCGGGACCGCCGTAGCTGGAGCCTCGTCGAACTCCGACGGGCAGTCCACAAATTCTGCAACACACCGAACCTACTAAGCTAACTCACCTAACCTCTGAAAAACTGAAGCCGAACCAAAACAAATCAAGGAATTGGACGACAGCCCGCCGTGGGGCGCCGCGTCTCAAGAGCATTACGTGATCGAGGATCGGAAACACGAGTGAAAGCGGCAACAAGGGGGATTCCTCAAGCAATTGCAAACATTATGCGTGCATCTAACGTACAATCAAAGTGCCGAAAGGTTATTAACAGATTCCCGTCGTGGGGCACCGCGTCTCAAGAGCATCACGTGATCGAGGATCGGAAACACGAGTCCAAGCGGCAACAAGGGGGAATTCCTCAAGCAATTTGCAAACATTATGCGTGCATCTTCAACGAAACGTACAATCAACGTGCCGGAAGGTTACTAACAGATTCCTCACAGCGGAATTACACCGCGACGTTGGAGCTCGAGCGAAGGAGCGAACCCTAAAACCATTAGAAACGAATTAACATCACGAAAAACTCTCATTACTTTACGTGCTCAAGCGGGCGAGAAGCCGGCGAGTCTCTCGGGCTATAAGCCGGAGTTCCGCGACCACTGGAGACCCAGTGACGCCATACCGCAGGAAGCGGTTTAAACATTCAACGTCATTTACCTCCTTTTCCCTTGCCACCATTCTGTGGGCATTGGGGCGAGATATGCTCTGGAGATCCGCAAATAAAACAAGCTCTACCCTGCACAACAGGTTGAGTGACGCGATTGCGTCCGCCTGTAAACGGCCGGTTGTCGTTAACGCGAGTGCGTTTCGCATTCCTCTCTTTCTCTAGCTTCGCTGCGCGCTCAGCTATAGCCTTCTTGGCTTTTTTCAACTTCTTCTCTTGCTCCTCAGTAGCCACGACTGGCTCTCCCTCGAACTCTTGGGCCGTGGGCCATCCGAACTTAAACGCTATGTCGATAATTTGGGCCTGTTCTTCAGCCCAGAGCATACCTTCCTCGATTGTTGCTTGCGCTTTTTTGACTTTCGCAATTCGCTCCTCGGTGATCGACTCAGGGGCCTCGAGCCCCTCCAGTTGCTGCTTGACCTCGAAGAAAACATCATCGGCCTTGTCCAGTTTGTCGAACTGCCGCTTGCAAGAAAGATCTTCGGACTTCGATCCTCCTTGCTTGGTGTGGACGAAACCACCGGAGGTCCAGGCAGTAGGGCGCTGAAGCTTTCTCTTCTTTGGCGCTTTCGCCCCTACTGTCTGCAGGATTGCGGTCGCTGTGCCGCTAGCCAACCTGTTACGCTGTTCTTGGACCAAAGCTGCCTTGAAGTGAGATTGAAGATTCTTTTCGGCTTCGGAGAAAGACGGAACGATTTCATCAAGTTTAGCCGAATACGCTGCGAACTCAGGTGACGCCTTAACTCTGGCGATCTTCTCCTCCAACTGCGCGTCTGAAAAATCATCCATACTGAGAATTCACAGGATATATATATACACTTAAAATTCCACTGTAACTCTGTAACAAAATGATACCCTTCCCGAAAACAAATCAAGTGTCGGAGCAGAACTCTACAGAGTTCCCTACCTTATACTGCTGGTACAGCAGTCTGCATTGACCCGGGCCCTTCGGTCCGGTCTGTCACATAACCAGAGTTATGTGACACAGCACCTCTCGCTCCGCTCGCTGCACTGTGACACATAACATCCGCTTTTAGGCTCCGCGATTTAATCGGGCATTTCCAGCATTTTTAATGCCGCGGTAAATTCGGCCGCCATTCGTTTTTAATAATAATATAATAATAATAATAATAATAATAATAATAATAATAATAATAATAATAGATGGTTGCCGGTCGCGTGCAGCAGTAAAAGGCAAGGCAAAGGGTTTAGGATATGGAAGAAGTAGGAATAGTTTTCAGAAGCACTAGAATACTTTTCATATGCTTCTGAAAACTATTCCTACTGCCGCTAAATCTTAAACCCTTTGCCTTTCCCTTTCCCTTCATTAACAGACGTAAAGTGTCTCACTGGTAACACGAGTGTGTGTCAAGCGCTATCATACAGACGTAATGTGTCTCAGTATGACAGATTTTACGGGAAAACGAATGGCGGCCGAATTTACCGCGGGTTAAAAATGCTGGAAATGCCCGATTAAATCGCGGAGCTCTGTAATTCAGAAAACCGACGAGCAGGTCAGATTCAGGATCGCGAGCTGTCGCGACCGTCGAGCGCTTAGGACGGGATGCTTAGGACGGGCGCACGGGTGCGTTATATGTTTCAGGGCCTATCACAGGTAGTCGACTACCTGCGAAAAGTACCTGCGCGCAGGTAGTAGGTTCTACCTGTGTCACCTGTACCTGTCGTTGATAGGCTAGTACCTGTACCTGTGCCCGATTTCGGTCATCCAAAGTACCTGTACCTGTACCTGCGGGCCCTACTCTCGTCCCCAGAGTTTAGACGAGCCGCGCTTCGCGCGGCTACCCGCGATTCGATTCGAGAGCTGCGTTACGTGATGATTGTGGAGCTCGTCTAAATCCGAGTCTCCGGACGCCCATAAGCTCAATCTGCGTTACAAACCCTAAGTAATATTCGCGCTATTTCGGTCCGGAGACTCGGGTTCCAGATTTGACAGGTAATACCTGTCATCCGCAGGTACTCTCTACCAATTGCATCCAATAGGGGATACTCTCTACCAATTGCGCAATTGGTAGCGGAGCAACCCGAATAGGGGCTTCTCTGCATCTCTTGTTCTCTTGCGTGAACGCGTGAACGGTCTGAACGATAGCGCGTTTGTCATGGAGAGTACAATATTAGGTACCCTATAGTAGTATCTAGTATTAGTGACTCCTCGTAGCACTCACCTTTAGCATCGTAGTGTCGCGGTCGCGGTGTCACGCGTTATGATGATGACATTGCGACCTGCGCCTGACTCTCAGACAATCTTCCCTTCGTAATAACTTGGCGGCGCAAGCCGCTAGCCCTTACTCTGGTAATATTATCCGCAGCCATTGTCCTTCAGCTGCTGCCTTATGGCAGCTGTCGTACCGTCTCTCATCCCACCCTCATATAGCTAGTTTATTTCGGGTTTCTCATGAGGTTATGGGCCCACTGATGTCTGTCTGGACTGGGGCGGTGGCGGTGCTATTGGCCGAAGCCAGTGACTCAGCTACCTGGTGCTGCCGGTCATGCTTCTGCTGCTGCTGCCTGGCCTTCTTCTGCTTCTCCTTGTCCCGCTTCCTCTGCCGCTTCGTCTTCTCCCAAGACGGGTCCTCGCGGTCCGGGTCCTCCCTCAAGTCAGTAGCCGTGACGGTGTCAAAGTACCTGAAGGCAAAGAGGGAGGGGGGCTCCAGCTGGGGGAAGGAGAACTGGGTGTCGGGTGGAGAGGCGGAGGGGGAGAGGGAGCTGAAGGGATTGGGGGAGAAGTGGTTGGCCGAAGCCGAGGGAGGTGGGTGAGGTGACGGGCCAGAGATCTGAGGGATCCAGGGCTTACTGGTGAGGGCGGGCCACTCAGTCTCATCAAACTCCTGGTCTGCCTGGAAGCTGACTGCTTTAGCTGGATGGTGCAGCTCAGAGCGGTGGGGGGAGTGGCGGAGGGGGTGGCTGCTTGAGCTGTGCAACCTCTGCCGGAGGGCCGCGCTCGGATGCGGTGCTGGCTGATGCACTGTCGGAGGGGGTGCGGTGGGGGTGGTGGGGTGCGGTGGGGTAGGGGTGCGGGTGTGGAGGGATGGGGGGCGGAGACATGGTTCACAGATGGAGGAGGGCCGGCTTTCACCCACATGTCGGCCTTCTCAGCCAGTGTGCAGGGACAGCCGAACCTGCCGAGGGAGTGGGTGACGGTCTTGCCGTGCTTGAACTTGCAGGAGCGGCAGGGGTGACCGATGGACTTGTCATTGGGGTCGGAGGGGGTGAACTTCAAGCCATTCCAGGTGCCAGAGGGGGTGGAGTCCTTGTTGGTGGAGCCGGTGTGCTTGAGCTTGGCCGCATTGTACAGGGCCTTCTCGTGCTCCAGGAAGTCAGCTCTGGTGCCGCCCCGTAGTGGTGAGCGGGGCCTGGATGGGGGTGGTGTGGTAGCCCGAGGGTGCGTGCCCTTGCCCCCCTTGCCCCCCTTGCCGCCCTTCCCACCAGGGTGCTTCTCCTTCGGCTTGGTCTTGTCAGCCGAGCCCCGCCCCCCCTCACGGACTTCCCCCGTCATGGAGGCAGCTCGGGGGCGGGATGAAGAGCCAGGGAGCTGGGAATGGTGGGCAGAGCCCTGGGTGTACCATACCTTCCCGATGGCCTCAATGAACTTCTGAAGACCACCGGGGTAGCCAGAGGCGGTCAGGCGGTTGTCCTCGTCGTAGGTACGGATGACCTCGAAGTACAGGGGGATGTTGAAAAGGTGCTCAGCCGTGTCCTGGGAGGCCCGTAAGATCTCGATGAGGACCTCCTGCTCCTGCTGTCCAGAGAAGGCGGGGTGGAGCTGCCTGTGGTTGCCAATGAGGGTGGCGAAGGTGTTGAGCTTCACGGCGGGGTCCTCGGACTCAGAGATTCGAAGGGCTTTGGCCTTGGTGAGGAAGGAGTTGTCCAGGGAGGGGGGGGTAGGTGATCAGGCGGCAGTGCACGTGCAGCAAAAGCAGCCTGCCGTCCACTTGAGCCTGCGGGGAGTCCCTCACAATTTGTGACAACACAATTTGTGTGTTGCCATAAGTGGCCGCAAGTAGAAGTTGAGCCAGAAGACCGTTGGAGATACCGTCGTAGGCCTCGTCCTTCAGTCGGCGTTGAAGATTAAGTAGTGCTGGGGCGTGGCCAGGTCGAGTGGCGGTGAGGACACGGGTCAGGGCGTCACAGAACCGCTTGAAGACAATGTCGCCGCCCGTGGTGAGAAAGTTCAATTGAAGTTCTCGTTGTTGTTGACGCTCGTGAATATCCGTGAGGGCGTAGTAGGCGGTCTTCAACTGCTTCAGAAGTGGAGTGACGTCAGGGGTAGTGGAGCGCGTGTTGTAGGCGCTCGTGTTGTCGTCCATGATGTGCTTGATCTTGGTTGGAGGAAGTGCTTGGCCATCTCGATGTTCCAATGGCGTTACTTCTGGAATAGTTTTCAATTCCTTGGTGGTGTCAAACATCTTGTCCGAAGTAATTACGACTGAAGATGGCGTCGAAGATGAAGTAGTTCTACTCGCCACAGTGCGAACCAGTAAGGTGGCGTTGACGCACTCGTCTCGTACTTTGATTAAGTCGTTGATGACGGTTTCGTTGAGTTGGTTGATGTCGCTGAGTTCCTCCTTCGTGACGTAATTCTCGAAGATCTCGTCGGACTGGGCAGATGAACGCTGAAATGCTGATCCAAGCGAGGCGAGGGTGGTGGTGAGCTCAGCCACGTTGGCGGTGAGCGCATGGACATCTTGAAGAAGGGCGTTGGTCGTGATGGAGACTTCTTCGATTGTTGGAGATGGCGAAAGAGGTTGACGTGAAGTAAATAAACGTCGTTGAGCATGTAGATTACGCTCTTCGGTTGGTGGTTGGGATCCCGGGGTTGTAGTTGGCGTGAACGACGACATGGTAGTCCTTCCAGACCGTTGGAGTTGGTGGAGGTGACGATGTTGCGCAAGTCGTTCTCGTAGGGGTGGAGATGTAGATTTTCGTTAAGTTTTGTTAATTTTTGAAAATTTTGCCAGCGCTTCCGCGGTAAATGCTCGTAATGAAGCTAAAATCTAAGGCGTCCCTCAAAATTTAGCAGAGCATGCGATAATTAAGTAACGCGTTTTGACATTGAAGTTGAATTAAAAGCCGAGAGGGCAATCGTAGACAAATTCCCAATCATAAAAGGTAAGGGCAAGGTAAAATGAACGCCGGCCCGACCTGCGGAGTGTTAGCTCAAACGCAAAAGGCAATTTTCAAGTAATTTTGCTGACTGCCAGTTCGAAACGCGTTTGGCGGCTAATTTGAAATCCGAAGTGAGATCAGAAATTGCAGTGGTGCGTCGTGGTCAAACATAACCTAATAGATAGTTTGAAACACATACAGGGTATAATATTCTGTATATCAGTGTTTTAATACTATCGCTGTACGCAAAAATATGAGGCTGAAACGGTGATATATGTCTGTAAAAGATATAACATATGAGAGTAAGAGAGTCTAAGTAGCTTATGCTACGTGCGCTGTGTAAAGCTGTACGAGTACGGCTACGGTAATGCTCGAGTACTCTAACACGTGGCTCGCGGTCTATCGCTACTCGCGGTCTCTGTCGCTGTGACTCGCGGTCTCGAGCCGAATAATGCAGTCATCTGTCACATGCATCGAGGAATGTCATACAGGGGGCAGTACTGGATATCTAGTCCCCCGTGAGTTTGGCCATTTGCAAGATTGCAACCATGCCGGAAGGCTGCGGCAGTGACCCCAGTGAGGAGCCTTCATCATCCGATACCTTCAATTCTAATGCCGGTTCCAGCGCCAACCCTCCGCCTGCGACTCCTCAGATAGAAGTTTTGGTTTCCTTGATAAGTTTCGACACCTTGCTCATAAGTTATCATCCTGCGGATAAGTTTACACCCTTAACCAGAGACTTTGCACGCTCCTGCAAGCGGGCTTGAGCATGCTCTGGCACACATTAGGTCACTAACTGTCTGCGTTGATTCCGTCTTTGACCTGGACTTGATCACCCATGTCGACGACTTCTCGCCATCGGATTCGGCATAGTCGAAAATGGTTTGCAAGCATGTCACGCACTCACGTTGGCCGAATCCGGTCAGTGCTTCCGGCTACAAGTACCTGCAAAAGTACCTGTGATACCTGCGGTATTACCTGTACCTGTACCTGCACCTGCGGTAAAGTACCTGTACCTGCACCTGTGTCCATTTCCCCAAAATTGGATATACATGTACCTGTGCCTGTGCCCAATTCCACAGACCCCCTAGTACCTGCAGGTAGCAGGTACTACCTGTGAAAGGCCCTGTAATACATAAATGCATTTACGAATTCGTAAATGCATTTATGATTTATTCCCTGGAATATTCTATCGCGTGGCAGATCGACTGCTTAGGATATGCTCGTCGCGTGACAGACGAAATCGTAAATGCATTTATGATTTCGTAAATGCATTTATCTCTACGACGGTTAGCCCCCAGGCCCCTACAGGAATTTCGGTACCACTGGTTTCACTGCTTGTGGCGGGCTCTAGCGCGACGTAGATGGCCATGGGCAGGTGTCAACTTTCGAAGGACATAAGGTGGGAGGTGTGTAGCGAATTTGGGAGCAGGGGCTTGCCCTGTGACGCCCTAATTTTGGTGCAAAATCGCGGTGTAGATTGATGCAGGCAGTGGCCGTGTGGAGGGGGGTGGGGGCAGTGGGGTTGAGGGGAGTAAAGTGGCTGTAGCTGGCGAAGCGCTGCGATTCATGCGGCGTGTAAAGCGTCCCAAGATGCTAGACGATTGCCAAAAATGATGATTTGGGGTGGCACCTCAAGGGGCAGGGTGGGGAGCTTGGAATTGGGGGCCGCATCTGAGGGGTGACGACTCACACGCGTTTCAGCACCAAGGCTGACAAAAACCCGAACGTCATAGAGATATCGGCTGCGGATCCGAATTGGAGACCTTGGCGGTAGGTGGGCCACGAATGATGTAAAACATGTCCCAAAGGTTCACTCCACCCCTCGGGGGCCTTGGAACCCCGTGAAATCGCCGCATCTGATAGATAGTTGTGGCCGCGATATCTCTATGACGGTTAGCCCCCAGGCCCCTATGGGAATTTCGGTACCATTGGTTTCACTGCTTGTGGCGGGCTCTAGCGCGACGTAGATGGCCATGGGCAGGTGTCAACTTTCGAAGGACATAAGGTGGGAGGTGTGTAGCGAATTTGAGAGCAGGGTCTTGCCCTGTTACGCTGCCACGGTTCTATACGAACAATATATGTGACGCTGCTGTTATTGAACGGTTACAGCGAAACGCAATAGTTTGGTGGGATATGAGTGCAGCAGTCTGTAGACCAGAAGTGCTTGCTTGAGCCCAATGCTCCTCGTATACTCTAGTGCTCTCACGCATCGCATGCGTTACCACCATCGGGTTGTGGACCCGAGAGCACTAGGTGAACTTCCCGCATCGGCTGGTCGATATAGCCTTTGATGCTCGCATGATGTTCTGTTCATGCTAGAAGCGAAGATCGTCTTGTCAGAAACAAGTCAGTTTGTTCTTTTCAAGATGTATCTTGCTTCGCCATCTCGATGCCATATACTTGGCCTCTCGATGACAGATGTCACTCACCTTAGGTGGATGACAGACATTATGATTGTACATGTCATAGTCGACCGTACTGACAATACTTGACGACTGTATGTCATTATGACACATGATATGACATGACATAACATGACAGGTATGACATGTATGGCACATATGTCATCGGTCATATCCCTGACAGATCTCCCCTCTTAGAAGTGTTGTGACCTCACAATATAGGGTGCATACCTTTTGTATATGTCTTTGATGTCTTTGTTGTTGAACTGGCCAGTCTTCTTACACCGATGAGGCGTCCCTCAAGGTGTTTTAGGATATCGGGGGGAACTGAGTCCACTTTAAACCCTCACGTTAGGCTTTTAGCCCTACAGTTCTTAGGATGTAGCCCCCCTGATTGCTTGGCGTTTCGTATTTCAGAGTGACGCTCAGGGTATCTCTTGTCCGAGGTTTACGTTACGGAGAGATATGCGCATGCCGTCGACGATTTAACGAACGATGCTATCGACGATTTAACGAACGATGCACGGCGATATAGTGCATCCACCCCTTCCTCCCCTCCTGGAACTGCTATGGAGGATCAACGGTGGAATGGAGATAAGATTTTTAATGCAGGCGGAGAAGGCGCTGCTTACGAGATATCGGAGGGTCTCTATGAGTCCACTTTAAATCCTCACCCGATCTGCCAAACTCCTTTTTCGGTCCAGTGTGTTGCGCTATTGCCGCAAGCCAGGTCAGTGGTTTGCCGACAAATCACACTAATGTGAATTCGTGTTAGTCATGTGTGTCAAGCACGACTCAGGATCACAACTCCATCTACCTCAGAACATTCCGGCAGTTCAGAATGACTGGCCATAAGATCCGAATGACAAACCACGGTCTGGCAAAGGCAGTATAGCAGCTTTTTATTATCCACAGATATGGTACCCGCATGTATGCGTATCTGTGCAAGGGTATGATTTGTACAAGGCTCACTACACCTCAGCAAGGAAGGATCAATTCCCGCTCCTGTCATATCAATTTGATGCAGGGTAAAAAATGTTAGGGATGTAACCCTGCAGTTCTCGGGATGCAGCCCTGCAGTTCTTGGGATGCAGCCCTGATTATTATTCGGTCGGCAATCATTGGCCAAAGTCATCGGCTATCAGCTTATTGACTCAGAAGCCACAATGTTATAGAAGCTACGACCTATCGTGACCATATGCGGCAGTTATGCCTTCAGCATACGTAGACAATATGATTATGTGGAACTTATAATCCCACCTAAGTTGCATCATGATAAATTTATCCATGTTTTGACAAGTGTTCAGGATTTGATAAGGGGTTGACGCCCCACAGGTCAAAGGTCACTGTCTCGTAAGGCTCGCCTCAAGTGTGCGGCTTCGAGGAGCAGCGTCCCGGCGTGGCACAGGCATAATGCTTCCTTGACCACAAGGGAGCTGGAAATGAGAATGCCCAAGATATCTGAAGACAGGAAGGCTTTTTGTTGGCTAGAGTTGCTGTCTAGATGCTTAACCTCTATGGGGTTGCATTCGGACACAAACTGTGCAACTATACATGTGACGAATGCATTGGTGCATGACTTTTGATGAATTGTGTCTTGTCATGAACCTAGAAGGAATGACGGACAAATAGCTAGAGCGGCGGATCTCACTCACTCGGCTCTGCTGTTATGGAATTCGATGCCTGAATGGCACAACTGGCAATCCTTTGGCTCAGATGCTTCCCTTCAGACACTGGCAGCAACTTGTGCGCCAGCTTCTCTAGATGTGGGGGAAAACCATGGATTAACAATTCATCAACCAAAACACATGTTACTAAGGCTGATTCAACGAATCCTTCAACTCTTGAAATCCAACAATCAGCACCTCAGGCTGTTGACGTCAAAGTAATGGTCTTAAGCTTACAATATAGCTTATTCACATTTAAAATACCGTCGTTCTCCTATGCCAGTGCCCTTCATATAATATGATAGAGCTGGAGAAATATGCATCTATGATTTCTTCATAATGAACTTCATGTGTCAGTAAGTCAAAGACTTCATTTGATGTTGTATCGGAATGATGTACCGTGTCATCAAACTTTATGACTGCTATACACAGATGCTGGAACTTTCATAAGATTTCTCTATTTAATCTTCCAAGCAAAATCACAATGATGTAAAATCAAAATGATGTAATAAATCAATTTTTGGCAGCTGTATGAAGAATGAATGAATCTATACTCCTTCCTCCCCCTTTAAAAGAGGTGCATCAAACCAATCAGATGGTGACGGAGAATGCCATTCAATTATTATGTCATGTGAAAAATGGCCCCGATAGAAAATCAGACTGAGATAACTCATCGAATCAAGTGCTTTCGAGGTAACAATGTCAATATGAACTGTTGGATATACCCCTAAGACCCGGGATATATTCACTCAGTGATAGTTTTCTCAGAATGTAATAAAGTTGATAAGTTAACCCGTTATATGGGCATAAACAATTAGGGTTCTGGTTCGGGTGACAGTCATAAACACTACTACGGGAAGAGTCACAAAAGTAAGCGGTGTGACAATTCCAGCACACCACCTAGTGTGGTGACCGGCCAGCCGAAGTGGAAACCTGTGAACAAACACCATCTACAGCGGTGGAAATCCAGCTCTAAGGGAAGGCCTGTCCTTTCTGGCAGGGCTGTTCCCAGTCAAGAGTTGCAAAAATAAAACCGGCCCGTGATCGGACCCCTCTGCACATACAGCTACGGTCAATCTCACTGTGCAGGAGCGGCATGATTAACTTTCTAGCCACTAGTAAAGCGTCCCAAGATGCTAGACGATTGCCAAAATGATTATTTGGGGTGGCACCTCCAGGGGCAGGGTGGGGAGCTTGGAATTGGGGGCCGCATCTGAGGGGTAACGACTCACGCGCGTTTCAGCACCAAGGCTGACAAACACCCGAACGTCATAGAGTTATGATTTCGTAAACACGTTTTCGGGTGGGGGTGTCATCACCCTGTCAGCAAATGCCGAATCTAGAATTCAGTTCTGGGAAATCGGTCATCACCTCGCGTCCCCACGGAAAAAGGTGGCATTTGGTTTGTCGTGTCGCTAGCTAGCGTTCTACAACGTGTTCTACTGTAAGCGCAACGTTATCACTACACCCGCAAACACGCCGCGAGAGGTTTGCTCTTTGCGAAGCAAGAAATGTTCGATCTCCGATCACGTCGCAAATCGCACATCACGCCACAAATTACGCGGCGGGCGGATGTCGACGAAGTGTACGATTTTGGAGTGGCGGTATGACTACACCCGCAAACACGCCGCGAGAGGTTTGCTCTTTGCGAAGCAAGAAATGTTCGATCTCCGATCACGTCGCAAATCGCACATCACGCCACAAATTACGCGGCGGGCGGATGTCGACAAAATGACTACACCCGCAAACACGCCGCGAGAGGTTTGCTCTTTGCGAAGCAAGAAATGTTGATCTCCGATCACGTCGCAAATCGCACATCACGTCGCAAATCGCACATCGCACGCAAATTACGTGGCGGGCGGATGTCGACGAAGTGTACGATTTTGGAGTGGCGGTATGACTGCCCGCAAACACGCCGCGAGAAGGTTTCTTTGCGAAGCGAAATGTTCGATCTCCGATCACGTCGCAAATCGCACATCACGCCACAAATTACGCGGCGGGCGGATGTCGACGAAGTGTACGATTTTGGAGTGGCGGTATGACTACACCCGCAAACACGCCGCGAGAGGTTTGCTCTTTGCAGAGAAGCAGAAATGTTCGATCTCCGATCACGTCGCAAAATCGCATCACACGCCACAAATTACGCGGCGGCGGATGTCGACAGAAGTGTACGATTTTGGGGTGGCGGTATGACTACACCCGCAAACCACGCCGCGAGAGGTTTGCTCTTTGCGAAGCAAGAAATGTTTCGATCTCCGTCGTCGCAAATCGCATCACGCCACAAATTACGCGGCAGGCGGATGTCGACAAGTGTACGATTTTGGGTGGCAGGCATGACTACACCCGCAAACACGCCGCGAGAGGTTTTGCTCTTTGCGAAAAGCGCAAATGTTCGATCTCCGATCACGTCGCAAATCGCATCACGCCACAAATTACGCGGCGGGCGGATGTCGACGAAGTGTACGATTTTGGAGTGGCGGTATGACTACACCCGCAAACACGCCGCGAGAGGTTTGCTCTTTGCGAAGCAAGAAATGTTCGATCTCCGATCACGTCGCAAATCGCACATCACGCCACAAATTACGCGGCGGGCGGATGTCGACGAAGTGTACGATTTTGGAGTGGCGGTATGACTACACCCGCAAACACGCCGCGAGAGGTTTGCTCTTTGCGAAGCAAGAAATGTTCGATCTCCGATCACGTCGCAAATCGCACATCACGCCACAAATTACGCGGCGGGCGGATGTCGACGAAGTGTACGATTTTGGAGTGGCGGTATGACTACACCCGCAAACACGCCGCGAGAGGTTTGCTCTTTGCGAAGCAAGAAATGTTGGTGAACTAAATTCATCACTAATCGCAGTGCTGTATGACGAGTTGAGTGGGACTGCCTGCGCTGCGTGCCACGTCAGCGTTACTTCCTATAAAACGAATCATTGTGATCGTCAACGTGACGGAGAACGTGCAAGGATGCAAGTAGAAGTTGGGGTTTCCAGCGAACTGCCGACGGGGCGTCTATTTTTTTTTGCCACCCGCCAAACGCTAATATAATTATATACGCTGGCGGGGCGGCAGATCTTCGAGGAGGCCGCCAACCGCGGACGTGGCGGAAATCGTGTAACCATCCGCCAGCGGGCGGAAAATCTGCCAGCGGCTGATTTTTTGTACTGCTATCGTGACAAGTGTCACTACTGCATCTAGCGTAAACCACGAAACTGCTGGATGTGACACGGTGACCACCAACAGTGTCACCTGTTACCTCCTTTGGTAGTCTGGGTGACCGTCACCCGCAGGTACGAAAACCCAGCTACGTTTTTTTTTTAGCCTTTCTTTTACATCGACACACTTTCCCGTTCTGACTTCGAAACCCCTATTCTAGGGTTTATCACTTCATATAGATATATCACTAATAGTCTATATTCGGTGCGGCACCTATCACTGTTAATCGATGAGTAAATTTGAGTTGTTGATGGTTATTTGATGATATGTTTAAAAAATCGCGATGCCACCCCTTCGCTTGGTTAATTATGGTTTCTTCGGGGATTATGACCCGGCTCCTGACCGATTATTAAACCCTAAGGTTCCAACCGGCCCTTAGGGATTCGCTACGCCTAGGTAGGCCTCGGCCAGACTACCCCTCGATCTGTACCAACTCGGGGTGTTATGTCACAGACGCACTGTTACCGTTCGGGTTTTAGGTTTCCGTGCGACATATTAACTTGACACATATCAACGTATTCCGAAAGTTAAAGGCCAATATAAAGCCGACTGTGATTCTTTCATTCGGCCATATCTGGATGTCCAAGGATATTCCACATAGGTCGCGGAACCACTCCACGCTTTATGACTACTATGCTTGTGCAATATGAATTGAAATCATAATACCAATCTAGATGAAAAGGCGAAATACCGTCATACCCGAATCTGCTCATTGTTTGTTATACTTGAATATGAATCTGTGCTTCTAATAACCACCAGAATAAGTTCTCGTTTTTTACTGGCAGGTATTGAACAGAGCACTAGTCACTGCCTCGCGTTGACATTAACTCGATCCATTATTAAGGTTTGACATCGTACCAGTCTTCATCTCGCTTTATGCAAGTATGCCACAATTCTGTCATAATTGCAAGGATGCTGTCATATTTAACGACTCTCCACCACTGAATTCACCATCAAATAGAGCAGAATTCGGTGCACCGCCCAATAATATATGCTCTCAGCAGCCCAGGACAGCTGGTCCTCGTCTCCATATATGCAACCACGTAATGTATTGATGATGCATATAACTGGGTACTCTATGCTTGTAACAAAGAGCAAACATGCCGTTTGAGGGCAATGAACTCTCAAGGTCTCAACTCCGCTTACCATATTGTTGTCAACCATAAATCCTGGGTGAGACGGTCTCATAATTTAGGCACCGGAGGTCACAACTATCCCTTGATTGACCGTTGCTTGTGCATTTATGTGGGCCAGTGAAACGAACAACCGAGGGAACAATCACCATGTGCACGGATCGAAGAGTAGACACTGGTATCTTCGATCAGGGGCTTGCCTCTGCGAATTTTGGGGGACACCTTAGCATCTGCAACTGAATGATGGACGTGCCGTTAGATTCACAGTGACAGCATTGATCTCATCCATGCACTCATTGAGGTATTGAGCATGGCAGTATAGGCTGTCTCTACTATGCACATGGGGGGAAATGGCTGCAAACATAGCATACGTCCTCATCTCCGCCATGCACTCACGGGAGACTCAAGCGCGGCTTTGCGTCCTTCATCAGCACTCCTGTACCCCATCAACCGCTTGTCATGCTCAGAGCCGAGGATGCGTAGATTTCACCCTGAGACACGTAGCGGAAAACGATAGTGGCCTACGAGGCACCCCTAACTTATCAACATATGTGCAGGATACCAGCTACAATGGCGGACAGCCCACCTCGTTGGACGCTGGAGGGCTTCGAAGTTTTGGTATGGTTGTGCCTGAGGCTGTTGCCTGAAAAACCAAAATTACGAGGCACACAAAAATGCAATTTGAGGATGTAGTCGCAACCTGCGGGATATAAGTAACTTGAATCGCCTACTCAGGCCAATGGCATGGTGAAAGTCCCTAGGTAACCTGGGGTCAGCACAGACGAAACAGCGCTCTGGTAATACAGAGAGTCCCGAAAATACAACAACGGCACATGCGTCTCTCTGACACCAACCACAATGCAAACAGACAATTCTTAAAAGATGATGCAAGCTCGTTCCAATCATATGCCCATCACCCGACATTTTGTGCCTGAATGGGTGGGTTGGGGGAGGACGAATAGAGGACTCACGGGACTGCAGCTGTGTCGTGGCGAGCGAGCTCATTCCGCAGCCGCATGATCTCTTTCTGCAAAGCCAAAGTTCACCCCAGCAGCGCCCGTGAAACCTGAAGGCCGCAGCAGCCGACTGAAAGCCAAAGTTCACCCCAGCAGCGCCCGTGAAACCGGAAGGCCGCAGCAGCCGACTGAAAGCCAAAGTTCACCCCAGCAGCGCCCGTGAAACCGGAAGGCCGCAGCAGCCGGCTGAAAGCCCGCCACCGTGCCCAGGAACCCATCCCCGATACAAGTGGAGTATCAGGAGCAGCTGCAGCTATGATCAATTCGTTTCGACGACATCATGCAAATGCTAACTTGCTTCTATGCCTGTGAGATCAGGCTGATGGCGATCGGGTTTTTGGAGAGGGAATGGCCATCAACTTGAGGCATGATTCTCTGGTGCACGCGGAATGACACGTGGTCATCTGCACGAGGCGCAGCTCCACAAATAATGTTTGGGGCAGTAATAATGCCACATAATCAACTATGCCAGAATTGGCAGATTAGGCTAACTAGCAGTGAACGGTGTTGGCGTCACTGGTCAGACCTGGTAGGCGACGGTGGTGCGGTTCATATAGAGCTGCAGCTCCTCCAACTGCTCCTCTGCCTGCAGCATCGTGTTCCCACTATACCGATCAAGCTTGCAGTCGTAGCGTTGATGGGAGATAGGAGAAGGGAAGGGGGAAGGGGGGAGGATGCAGCGTGCTCAGAGAGGCAGTAAGAACGAGGGAGGTCAGGCGCAGGTCCTCGACCAATAAACTAAAGCCGTGCTTTACGATCCACGATGAAGCAAACCAAAGGAGACGCCCGATTCACAACGAGTGCCCTAGACAGTCAGTCTTCACACCAAAAGGAACTGCAGGGAGTGCACATTCTTTCCAATCCGGTGTGCTTTACGAGGCACACGATTCATTCATGACGTACGCCACACGCTTTGTGAGGCGTACGTTCCATTTGTAATGGATACTGCAATCACGCCTTTGAGGGATGGAGCTGGCGAGAGCGCCTGCGGACCTGCACAGCTCGGGTCTGCAGGGAGGACCGCTCCTGCTCCAACTCTGCCTGCGTGTTCACCGTGAATTCCCTTACCTGCCGGCGCAGCGCCTCCATGTTGTCCGCCTGTGTGCTCACGAGACGCCCCTCAGAGTGCTGCCCACGGCACGACGTGGGAAATGACATACGCGTCGGGCGTCGGCACCTTCTTTGCGAGAGGCCGGATTCGGTCGAGCTCTTGCTTGGCCCTGGACAGCTCCAAGCCGAGCTGAGCCCGGGACTTGTCGGTGTTCTCAACCTCCTTCAGCTGCAGGCGCAGTTCCTGCACTCCGGAAATCATCCGCCGACTCTGGTGAGGTTGGATCGACGGACGGATTGGCATGGTGCAGATCGTCAGCGACTCCGATGCATCCGCCAACCAGTACATGGTGAAACACGCGACTGCTCAAGATTGAGCCCGAAACTCCCTTCGGGGCCCGAAGATGCTCTTGGTTGAGCTAACGGGTGGGATAGAAAATTGTAGAAGATTGGGGGTCAGGGGCTGGATGTTGCACCTGGTTCTCGCTTTGTAGGGCGCCGAGCTTGGAATGCGGCGTCGCCGACCGCTGCTCGCGGAGATCATCCAGCTCCATGCGCAGCTGCCATCACACCCACAAGCGCCATTGTCGCATGTCCAACATCCTCGGCCCTATCTTCTAGGGTTTAATCAGGGAACCAGGGAATCTCACCCCACGTTATCTTGCTGGGGTCAGGTTGCCAAGTACGCCACCTGACTTGACGATTGCCAGCTGGCACACATGCGGGATGCCTGCGGCTGCTGAGCCAGCTTGGCACGTAGGAGGATGACGCGTCATGACTTGCATCCCCTTGACACCGAAGATATAACGCATTTCCAGTTGGCTGATTTCAATCATCCTGAGCACTCCGACTGATCAACAACATCGACGGTTCCTGCGAAGGTGACTGCTCCCAGGGTCTGAAAGGGTCCGGGAGGGGTCGGCGGATGGCCAGGCGCAGGCGCACCTTATGCACCTCAGCCATTGCAGTCTCCCGGTCCATATCTAAGGGCTCCTTGCTCGCCTGCGCCCGGGACCCGCAGTCACAATTTGACCCGCAGTCACAATTTGACCCGCAGTCACAATTTGACCCGCAGTCACTTATTTCTGACCCGTAGCCACAACTTGACCCGCAGTCACAATTTGACCCGCAGTCACAATTTGACCCGTAGTCAATTTGACCCGCAGCCACAATTTGACCCGCAGTCACAATTTGACCCGCAGTCACAATTTGACCCGCAGCCACAATTTGACCCGCAGTCACAATTTGACCCGCAGCCACAATTTGACCCGCAGTCACAATTTGACCCGCAGTCACAATTTGACCCGCAGCCACAATTTGACCCGCAGTCACAATTTGACCCGCGCAGCCACAATTTGACCCGCAGTCACAATTTGACCCGCAGTCCAGGTCAGCCACAATTTGATGGTATCGGCAGGGCCTCGGTCTTCAAGCCCCTGAACGAAGATGGCGCCGCTGACGGGTGCTCATATGCGATGGAATAGTCGCACAGGCTTGCAGGGGGCGTGGGGGTTTAGAGAGGGTCCATGCAGCGCGATCGTCAGGGGAGACACCCGCCGTGCGGGCTCGTGCTAACGCAGTGGCATGCTGGTAGTAGTAGTAGTAGTAGTAGTAGTAGTAGGGCTCGTCGCAGTGGCGTGGCGCTTCCACGAGGAAGCTGCCTCGTGCGGAAGATTGCAAGCGCAGTCTCTCGTGAGGGAGTGAAACGCTGTAATACAATCGAAGGCTCGCGCACGGCCCTTCGCCCGGCCCCAGGACACTCCACCATGTTGGAAGCCGGGAAACTGCCACCCGACTCCACTGGCGGCTCTCGAGCCAGCGCAACAAACGTTGAAGCACCCTCAAAACACTCACCGGCGCGGCCGGCTTCTTCGAGAAGGCCACCCGGGCCACAGCCAGATCCCTGGGGGGCCACCGCCACCGCACTCCGTTCAGCTCCATCCTGCTCTGCGGCCCAGCAGGGTCCTCCGTGGTGCTCTCAAAGCTTCGCTGCTTCCACGCGCGCAAGGGCGGCACAAGCGCCAATCGCCCAATAGGAGGCGACAGGACGTAAAAAATGCATTCAATGTTTACTCCGGGGCGACGGTCTGCTTCACGCTGAAGCAGCCGACACCAGAGCTCCAACGCTACGAGAGTTTAGTGCGGCGAGAAGGCAGGAGAGAGTTTTGCCTTTCGAGCTGAAGGCACTTCTCCTGGAGATGAGCTGTCGTCTCACGCTCCTGGAGCCCCTCCAGCACAGCTTGCTCGGAGTCAAAGGAGCAGAGCAAACCCCGAATCGGACGCCAGGGTCCAAGTCCGTGCGGCCCCTCTGCTGCCGGCCTGCTCTCTCGCCTTTGGTGGCGCGTGGGCGCCGCACGCTCGCTCTCTGGAGGTGTGGCGAATGTCACTCTGATCTTAGCGCACGGCGGCGGCGATCCCACGCGCCTGCTGGCAAGAGGATAGCGGTGTACAATGGAGCGTGGGCTGCTCAGAGCGCCTGCAGGGGCCCCTTGATGCTAACTAAGATCTGGCCCGTCCTCTCTCCGGTGTCTCCAGTGGCCTTCGAAGCGAAAGGGAAGACTGCGGAGCCACTCCCGTCACTTGACTTTTGCTTGATGACTGAGATGTGTAAAAACAAAGAAACGCTCGAGGCGGATCCAGCAGCAACCTGCCGGGCTTCCAGGTCCTCTTGCAGTGCTCCGGCGAGCTGCTCCTCGTGGGGAAGGTCCGCAATGAGGTCCGCGCCGCGATCCTCCACGCGATAGCGGAGATCCCGGTACCTGCGGCATCCTCCCCGCCCCTTTCCCCTCCGATGATTGCAGATTGGATGCTGGTGAGCGGAGGTGGGATGGCGGTGAGCGGAGGTGGGATGGCGGTGAGCGGAGGTGGGATGGCGGTGAGCAGAGGTGGGATGAAATTGGGCGAGGACTCAAGGACATGCCCTTTGTACAGAGCCTTAGCCTTGGCCTCTGCCTCCGCGCACTTCTGCTTCCAGTGGATCACTTCGTCGTGCTGCTCCTTCTCTTCGGTTGCCTGCCAGGTGCTCCGCCCGTCTCGAAGCTCCCTAAGTAACTCAGGAGTCCACGCCTCCCTCACATGATTGGTCCACGCCTCCCTCACATGATTGGTCCACGCCTCCCTCACATGATTGGTCTACACCTCCTCACATGATTGGTCCACGCCCCTCACATGATTGGTCCACGCTCCTCACATGATTGGTTTACGCCCTCATGATTGGTCCACGCCTCCCTCACATGATTGGTCTACGCCTCCCTCACATGATTGGTCTACGCCTCCCTTAATCATGGTAACAATCGCGGGGAGACTCGACATGCAACCTGACGCCTCATAGCACCGAGAAGGCATCGGGAAGCCCAATCGTCGGACAACACCGATACGCCCCGCGGGCCTCACACTGCCGGTGCCCTGGTGCAATGACTGCGCTGGGATCGCGCACGGGGGGTGACGCACGTGGACCTCCGACATGTCATGAATCAGCCGGTCCAGCTGTTGCGGAACCGCCTCCGAGTCCAGCACGTCTGCACTGCCGGGGTCCGCCTCAGAGATGTTCTTTGCTGCGCCCGACGCTCGCCCAACCGCCTCACCTCACGCCCACGCATGGCACCTCACGCCTGCCGCCCTCTCCACCCCTCTTGGCGGCGGGCTGACCCATTGCCCACACCTGCCCTGAACCCCCTGCGCCCTGAACCCCCTCCGCCCTGGTCTATGCTCTCGTGCAGCTCACTGAAGTCGCCAGCGCATCGCATTCGCAGTCGGAGGCCGTGTTCTCTTTAGGGGGCAGTGTCGGGCAGGGGGTTGCCTCGTTCGAGGTCTCCCACATTGCGAGCGTGTTGCTCGGTCTTCTTATGGTACTTGTCTCGCTCCTCCTTCAGCTTCAGTTCCAGCATCGTCTTGTCCGATACCGCCTGCCGAGATGACGCAGGGCCGCACCGAACACGAGAGTCATACCGACGGCGCGCGGCCCGCGCGGAGCTTCTTGCGGTCTCAGCGACTGACCTGCCCTGCACTCCTAGGCAGCGCTCACCTTGTCTGCTACCTTGCGCTGCTCTTCCATCTCCGTCTGCTTCGCCCGCATCAGCGCTCCCAGCCTGAGCTGCACAGAAGCTTGAGCCCGGCCTGCAGCCCACACTGCGGAGACCTCCCCCAAGGCTTGACCCTTCCTCCTCCTCGGCGGTGCCTCCTCCGACAGATCCTCCCACCCTAGGCCTTAGTCCCCACCTGGTCTACATCTGCATCCGCTCTGAGCCTGACTCCCTCGCCCCTCTCCTCCCCCACCCTCACGCCACACGGCGGGCCCATGCCGCTCTCCCCTCCGGCTGACGGAAACTACCACGTAAATTAGGAGCGGGCTCTGCACGCCGCGGTCAGCGCACCGCGTGAGGAATGGCCAACCGATCTAGTGCATTCAGTCGAAGGCAGAGTCGGGGTCGCCAGGTGGCCTGAAGTACGATGCGGCTGTGCCAGGCGGAGCACAACCTTAATTTCCGCCACCTGGCGGTCGTTGTTCTTCACTTTCTCCTCCGCCACCTGGGAGCCACCCCAAGCCCACAGGCGCCGGCCCCTTCCTTTGGCGCAGCCGGTTGTGTGGCGATGCGTCTGGATGTGAGGGTGTCTAGGCGGCAGCGCAGGATGCTCTTCGCGTTGCTTCGAAGCTCTTAGACCACCTGCGGGTGGCAAGGCTGCAGTCCTGCCTGTGCTGCGCCGGAGCGGCATGGGGCCAGTCTGTCCGAGCCCTGGACCCCCCGCATTTCAGCCGAGGGGAATGCGGACCGCCGTCGTGGCGCACCGCCTCGCAGAGGAGAGGGTTGGACTGTGCCGAGGCCACGTGGATGCGACGAGAGGGGCGCAAAGATGCGACGAGAGGGGCGCAAAGATGTGACGAGAGGGGCGCAAAGATGTGACGAGAGGGGCGCGCAGCACCTCCATGCGCTGCGTGAGCTCGTTCCAGCCCTCCTCTAGCTCCTGCAGCACCGCGCACCCGCCACGGATCTCACTCCGGCGCGAGCCGCAGATGGCATGCAGCCTAGAATGCCATCCGGGCTAGGGACGCGTGGGGTGCGCGGCGGCGGGCGGCGCGCCTGCTTCCTCTGCTCTGCCTCCTGCAGCCTGGTGCTCGCCTCCTCGAGCCGCTTCTTAAGGTCCTCAATCGCTTTCTGCGCGGAGCCCCACGCACGGATCCTCGACCCCTCCCCGGGCACCTCCCCCGGCGGACCCGACCACCGCAGATTGCCTCCTTGCACTTTGTGGGAGCAGCCATGGGGGCGCCAGTGCCCATCCACTTCCGGCGTCCGCCTTGCGAGCCCCGGTGCAAAGCGCGCACCTTCTGCTCCTCATCGCTCTCCTCCGCCTGATCCGCTCGGAGCTCGAGCTCGCCACGTTCCGCCTCCTGTCACGCACATCCACCCGCTGCACCAATGCAACTGCCGAGGCGAAGCATCCGCCCAATCCTGTGCTACATCTGCGGCGCGCCTGCTCCTCCAACCCCGCGAGTCGGCGCGCCTGACGGCGTTTGCAGGCGCGCCTGCTCCTCTGACAGCTTTTGCAGGCGCACCTGCTCCTCTGACGGCGTCTGCAGGCGCAACTGCTCCTCTGACAGCGTTTGCAGGCGCACCTGCTCCTCTTGCGCGATGTCACGCTCCAGCTTGTCTGCTTGGAGGTCCAAGAGCTGCTGCTCCAGCTCCTGCCGCTCGGCCTCGTTGTTCTCCTTCGAGGTCAGATAGTCCTCCTGGGTTCCGCCCCGCCCTCCACCCTTGCGGTCCTCGTCACCTCATGGCGACGGCGAGCTCTCGGAATAAGCACCTCTGGCTGCCCATGGCCGGAGCCTTCAGGCCGGGAGAGTGCCCGCAGAGGCCACATGCTGGGCGCCTGGTCCAGCAGGCCGTCGCTCAGCATGCTGCAGCGCCAAGCCGTTCGTTCACCTGACGGGCCCGATAGTATCCTCGAGACTCCGGCGGGTTGCCCAGGACAATTTCACGAGCATCGGGGACGAAGCGTGCCCGCCCTCACCCACCGACGCCCATGCGGTGGAACGATATCATGGACCGCTTCGACCGAAGTGGGTTTTGAGAGATGACTCCCCCGGCGTTTGCCCCGTGCACAGGGTCCTTGATCGCACGATGCCGGCTTTAGAACCACTCCGGCGATCTTGGCTCGTTCACATGTAGCAACCTCGAGCATCTCCTAGACGCCAGCCATCAAATCCCATTCCGACCGCCGCGGCTCAGAGCGCGAGCGGAGGAAGAAGACTCCTGGCCGAGGATGAGCAGGGCGCGCATCGCACGTGTAGGTCGAGCAGCTCTTGGGCGATCTGCAGCCGCTCTTCCTCGCTTCTGAGCAGATCTGCCTGGAAGGTGGTCCCGCATGTCCCCGCCCCCCTCGCATCGATGACTCATCGGGAGTAGGGTACCCGTGCACGCCCCAATGCAAGGCCGAAGATGAGCTCCCTACGGTTGGAGAAGTCCATGGGTGAGGGAAGAGCGGCATTCAGTGGCAAGGCAGCGCTCAGAGCGCCACCCAGTATTAAACACGGGCCGTCGGATCCTCACACCTGCAGATTCTCCTTCTCCAGCAGCAGATTAGCATCAGCGCCATTCAGTTTCGCCAGGCTGCCGCACCCCACAGCTGACTCCCCCGTCAGCGCCGCGGATGCCCGCTCACCAGTGGGAGGCTTCCAGGGCGGCCGCCAGTGCAAGTCCAATTGAGTGCGCCAGAGGGGGCCTGCTCGTGAATGCAGCGCCGCGCCGTCTGTGTGCAGCCTCGCTTCGACGCTCGGGGATAAGACGCGGCGCCCAGGGAAGGCGTCGCGGCGATGGGGCTGGCTCATGGATACCGCGGGGGGTCAAGGGCGTCGCGGCGATGGGGCTGGCACATGGATACCGCAGGCTCAAGGGCGTCGCGGCGATGGGGCTGGCACATGGATACCACGGGGGTTTAAGGGCGTCGCGGCGATGGGGCTGGCACATGGATACCGCGGGGGGTCAAGGGTTGACGCGAAGCTGATCATGGAAACATCTGCACTCCACGGCAGCGGCTTGGGGAGGGAAAAAAAACCCCAAAAGAAAGCCATGGGTGGGTTGGCGTGGAGGGCCACACCGAGCTTCGAGCGCATCTTTCTCCTCCTGTATCGCAACCTTCGCCTCCCGCTCTGCCACCGGACACCAACCACACCCGTCGAGCCGCTATAGGCGTGCGCGCTATAGTGAGGCAGTCCTCACCAAGTTCGTGGAGGAATGGCGAGAGGACCCCGAGCACACCTCGGCAGTGTTCCGGTTGCCTCACTTCCAGCCCCGCATGCCCCACAGAGTGGAGACGCATGCTCCGGCTAAGGAGACTGCAGACTGTCTGCGCGGTCCCTACCCGCGACACCGCTGGACACCCCATGCAGCTCTTAGGGTCAACCAATGGGACCCAGCACAACCTCGCGCAGCCCGTGTTCCGGCAGCGCACACCCCGGCAGCTCAGGCCCACCATCCACGCCGTCCTGCCCACCATACCCCTAACACTTGAACCCCTCATCTCATCTCCCGAGCCTCCTTGCATCATACCGGCGACCAAGGCGATCTTACCGGCGACCAAGGCGATCTTACCGGCGACCAAGGCGATCTTACCGGCGACCAAGGCGAGCTGAATCCCGTAAACACGTGACCAGCAACGACACCGTATCCGACACTTGTGGTGCACGTCAGGCACCGGCGAGGTGCACCCGTCACAGCGAGGGTCGGCCCGCTGGTCTCAGGGTGGCAGAGAGACATGCCGGCGGCACGAGGATGCAGGCGGTGATGGCGGGCGGCAGCGCACCGTCTATGAGACGACCCTGCAGCTCGTGCAGCTTGGCGAGCTGCAGTGCCAGCTCAGCAGGGTCGGAGTCCGCGGGCAGCCCGGCCAGCTGCTCCCTGCAGCCCGAATATCGTCATCACGTCAGCGGCCATCAGGCCCAGCTCCCAGGCAGGTGCCGCACGGCGGTTAGCAAGCGCCCCAAGCAGCAAGGCAGACCTGGCCAGGGCCACGTGGCGCTCTCATGTAAATCGCCCTCCAGGCGCACGGGGATGGGAGCAGGCACTGGGCGCATATCAGAACCCATGAGGCTGGTCGGGTCTCATCGCCACATGAGCCCGCTGGAGGCTCATTGCTGCACCATCCCGGGAGGAGGGCTCCTTCCATGCGCAGCCGCCAATGCTGGCGAAACCGAGCTGCCAAGGGGTAGGGTGTTGGGGGAGGGGCTGCCAGCGGGGGTTAACCGGAGAGCGCTCTGGGCATTCATCAGCTGGTGTTGGCGCTGGTACAGCCGCTGGAGCAGACCCCGGGCGTGGTCGTTGTTCACCACAGGGAAGCTCTGCACCTGCCCAATCCAAAGACAATGCCATCCTGCCGCTCACCGCAGGTCTGCGAAGGGGGGTGCGAAGTCACTGGCGCAGCGTCCGTGACAGCATGTCAGATGTGCTGGCGGGGCATGCGAGGGGGCTTCAGATGGGCTGGCGGGGCATGCGAGGGGGGCTTCAGATGGGCTAGCGGGGCATGCGAGGGGGCCTTCAGATGGGCTAGCGGGCATGCGAGGGGGCTTCAGATGGGCTGGTGGGGCATGCGAGGGGGCTTCAGATGGGCTGGCGGGGCATGCGAGGGGGCCTTCAGATGGGCTGGTGGGGCATGCGAGGGGGGCTTCAAGTGGACTGGGAGAATCCTGATCCGGAATACAGATGAGGAAATGATTGACCGCGCATGGCAGCACTTGAGGTACCCGCAAGGCATGTGGCCCGCAACCACATGCCCAGCATCTTGCCACACTGCACGCGCACGCACGGCTCCTCCGGTGATATTTTCGTCACACACACACTGAGTGGCATGAAGCCCGCCGACAACAGCCAGCCCACCATCATCCCAGTGGATGTAAGAAGCATTCAAGAACAGGCCGGGGCCGTGCCAAGATACCACCGACACACACACACACACTGAACGTGGCCCAGTGAGGCTCAGGGAGCAGAGGGATGGTCTTGCGCGTGGGCTTGGTGGTGGAGATATGGCTCGCGCAGATCGGGGGGTAGGGATGAACCGGCTTCAGGCACAAGGCGGCAGTGCGCTGGCGGTGCAGATGCAGAGGGGCTCGGGTGGCTCAGCGAGGCTTAGGGGGTCCCATTCTTCACTAGTGAGCTCCGGAGAATCCGGATGAGTGTCCCGAAGTGTGTGCTGAATCCTTTGATCCCTGGCGTGGGTACATCGTGCAGTCTCCTGTGGCTACGGGGTGCCAAAGGATTCGCAAGGATAAGCATACACTGAACGGCATGAGATCGGCCAACAAAAGCCAGCCCACCATCATCCCAGTGGATGTGAGAAGCAAATCAAGAGCTTCTCAGCAAGTCATCATACTTATGGAATCTACCCGATCCGGGTGGGCGTTTTGTGCCTCGCTCGCACGGGCCGCACAGGGAATGTAATCGGGAGCATCATTCAAGAAGGGGGAGAGAGCCATGGGAGAGACTGGTGGGAGAGGAGGGGGTGAATGCGAAGAGAACGGGAGAGAGCAAAGCAGAGTTACCGAACCGCAAGATACCTGGACACAGACCCATGCCACAGCTTGACTGCCAACTCAAGAGCAGGGCGGGGCCGTGACAAGATACCACCAACTCATGCATATTCCCAACCCATATGCAAAGCAGCATGGAAAGATGAAACGATGTGACCGATCATCGCCCAACAATTGTTGGTCTCTGGGTAACGGAGTGAGCGGACCCTGCTGGTATGCCCCCCAGTGGCTCGCGTTCGATGGATGGGACCCGCTGGTCCATGGTTATGCCATGAATGCAGTCACGTCACACAGCATGGACACCCCATAAAAAAATGAAAGCATGGCGCTGCCCACACAGGCATCGAAAGCCTTGTGGGTGTCCATCAGGTCTAGGCCGCAGCCGGGGCAGGCCGCCGGGATGACTGAGGGTGGCGCGTCATGCACGATGCAGGCGGCATGTACCAAAGCCCGGAAGCCCCTCGCCACCACGTCCCATATCCACGGGGGGCCCTCGGCACAAGGCCTGAAGGCAGAGAGGCTCAGCAGGCATTTCATTGGGCACTCAGAATGATGCTCCGCGCGGCCGTCTGTGGCTCGCTGGAACGAATGAGCTCTGCGGAGAAAGGGCATCTCCGCGAGAGCAGGAGGTTCCAGCGAGGGCGCGCTCCGAGGTGTCCATCTACCAATCAGGTGGAACCGACCACACGCGCACCGGTTTGACCACCGCGTGCGCACCGGTAACGCGTGGTGGGAGGCTAGGACACGGGAGAACGGGCCAGCAGGCGAAGGAAGGCGGGACCTCGACTTCGATGAGCTCGGCGTCACACACGATGGCGATGGAGGTGACAATCAAGTCCAGCACGTAGAGATAGTTTTTGAAGAACTCTTTGCCAAGAGCGATAATAAGCAGGAGCAGCTCAAGCGCCATGCAGCCCAGGATGATGAGCGTGAGAAAGTGGCAGACCTGCAGCGAGAGCGAGCCATGCGCCACGTCACTCTCGGCAACTACACCATCTCACTCGCGCTGGACGCGGGCAACTGCTCAGGATACAGTCAATGACACGGGACGGACGAGAGCCAGTGGCGCGCGCCTCGTGGCCTTCGCATGAAGCGGAGCGTGAAGGAGGCAAGCGCAAGGGTCGGGCAGGCGGAAAGGAATATGGCAACCGCACCTCCTCCAAGAGCTCCCCGGTTTCGGAGAGTTCCTTCTTGAACGAGCAGCCCTCCCGGAGCTTCGCCTCAGCCAGCCTTCTGAGCATCCGCCTCAACACTTCCTCCACTACCTCGTCCCCTGATTCCGCGCCTTCCATCTCACCAGAGAGATTCTCCCCGGTGCCTGTGGTGGGAGGGTGCGGATCCGGCCGGGTGGCACACCATAGGGCCGTCGAATCCTCAGTCGACCCTCCGATTTGTTTGGTACGAGATCAGCTGATGCTCCGAAAAGTAATCCTGAATCTTATAGGTTGCAACTTGGACCGTGGAATCAACACTTTAAGTACCGATAAGGATGGGGCGCACTCACGCTATGAGCGCCAGGCAGACCTGAAGAACAAGGTCTTGCTGTTAAAAGAACATGACAACCATTGACATATATGGGTGGAGAGGGTTTGGGAGGGGATAGAAGGTCTGCGGATTGGGAAGGGGCAGGGTCAAAATAGAGAAGGATGGGGACAGGGCTGCAGATGGGGGATGGGGGGAGTGGACATCTTAGTCTTCAAAAGCTGGCGTTTAGATGCCCATCCAATGTTCATGACAAACAGTTCAGATTTCAAAATACTCACCTGACGTGGCTGGGTTATGCTTTTTAGGGTTTTAGGGGTTATATGTTACCGATGGTGGGTTATGCCTCGCCCACCATCTAAGCCTCCCCCGGGCGAAGATGGCAGACCTGGCATGCGTTTGTTGTGGGTACTGTGGACCCGGAATGTACGGTTGAGCTCATAGTGACACATTCCAAAGCCAGTCTGTTGCCAGTGCGTGTTTTCCCCCCGCACCCGGCCACAGTGGCCCCCTCTCGTCTTGCGCCTGGCGCGAAGACGGTCCCCCAAATGGCACACAACTGATGCTGGGAGGGCATTAAGCCCAGCGGTATATATCAGCCCCACTATTGAACTGCAGCCCGCGGCATGCTTCTCAAGCCGCCAGCAGTGCGTCACGGACCTTCTTCGCCCGTCGGAGAGCCTTCTGCTTCTTCGCCCGCCTCGCTGGCCTCGCCCTCACCCTTGCTGGCCTCGCCCTCACCCTCGCTGGCCTCGCCCTCACCCTCGCTGGCCTCGCCCTCACCCTCGCTGGCCTCGCCCTCACCCTCCGCAGACTCGCCCTCCGCAGCCTCGCCCTCCTCGGCCTCGCACTCGAGCTCGCACGTTTCGTCATCGACCAGCATCATCTCAGTACCCATCACGAACACTGTTTGCAAGGAACACCCCACACTCTCCCGTCAGCAGCGCGCCGCCACGTCACCTTCAGGAGCAGCCACAGACGCCAGATCTGACCACCTCAGCGGTCATCTCGGGGCCAGCGTGACCGATGCCCAACTCTCAGGACGAGGAGCGCGTCCCCGAGGTGAGCATTTGCCGCACGCGCCACTCATATCCGGGCCGCCCCGTGCGGCATTCACTCGAAGGAAATCGCGCATCACGCAGCCAATCACGGCGGACTGCAATGGAGGTAATAAATGCTGGGATGGTTACAGCCGTCCACCAGGTGCCACATTCGGTTGCAGACCCCTTTGGGGGCGCGGACAACTGAAACTGCGCGAGGAGCGAAGCCGCGGCTGCAGTCATCGGCTTGGCGAGGGGCGCACCGTCGAGCACCAGGAGGAATATAATGGCCCACCGGACCGCTGGGGAGTGCATGAATTTGAGCAGCTTCCCACTCCATGTATCCTCCTTCTGCTTGGCCTTATGCGTCTCGTGCGGCACAAGCATCTCGTACAAGCTGAAGGGATTGAGGCACCACATCGAGAAAGGCCCCTCCTCAGGGCCCTCGCTGACGAGCAAAGCCCCTCCTCAGGGCCCTCGCTGACGAGAAAGGCCCCTCCGCAGGGCCCTCGCTGACGAGAAAGGCCCCTCCTCAGGGCCCTCGCTGACGAGAAAGGCCCCTCCGCAGGGCCCTCGCTGACGAGAAAGGCAAGGCCGCTACTCTCTACCCGTTGTCAAACTCGGAGCATCATCGTTCAGTGCGAGGCGGGCAACAGGCCCGAGACGAGGCTGTTTGGCGCGAGACGAGGCTGTTTGGCGCGAGACGAGGCTGTTTGGCGCGAGACAAGGCTGTTTGGCGCGAGACGCGATAAGTGCTGGTCAGTGGCGAAAGAGCCTTGCTGAGGCGCGCCTGCAGTGAGGTCCGCGGGAACGACGGCATCGCGATGAATGTGCGCTTCTGACAATACCGAACACTGCTGGATCCATGTGACCAAATGCGATGCATGCGAGATGACCAAATGCGATGCATGCAAGATGACCAAATGCGATGCATGCGAGATGACCAAATGCGATGCATGCGAGATGACCAAATGCGATGCATGCGAGATGACCAAATGCGATGCATGCGAGATGACTAAATGTGATGCATGCGAGATGACTAAATGCGATGCATGCGAGATGACCAAATGCGTGTGAGTAAGAAGAGAACGCGCGGAGACCGGCGAGACGTCTGCGAGCCCCTTGCACGGCGAAAGCCCGATGAAAGCCAAGTCACTCACTGCCTGCCTTAGTGCACGGAAAGCTGAAGCCCTCCTGTGAACAGGGGCAGACAGAGTTTGTAAGGCGAGCGCGAGCTTGCAGAAGCGAGCACCTGTAGCTCTTCTCTGCGGGTTGTTCCTTCGATTTCTTTGCCATTTCGCGCCCATTGTTCTTCTCCTTCCGCTCCTCTTTCTCACCCCCCTCCTCCCCCTCCTCTTCCTCCTCGCCCTCCTCAAGCATCTCGTTGGATTCCGTCGTGACGATAAAGAGGTCCTGCTCGACAACAAGTCCCGGGAAACCCGACCACTCTAGCCAGACACCATAGAGCCCCCAAGGAGGCCCCCCTTCATGAGCTGCATCTCCTCGAATCAACATCTTGTTGAAAAGCAGTGCCGCCGCTAAGTGGGCATAGGGAAACCCTTGGGCAGGAAAAGTGATGGATGCAGTGCCGGCGCACCCAGACCACTTCCGCCATCTTCCAAAACCGTAAGATGACAACTAACTGACCCTGCACGCCGAAGCAACCAAATACAGTTAACAGAATTCTGTTGCGCATAGTGATCCAGTGCGGTCTCCGCGCATATTTCAATGCCTCAAAAAATAAAGCAGCTGGCTCGGCCCCTGTCCTTTCATCACGCGCGTCAGCCCCGTAGCACCTCCCCGCCTGCCCCTGTCCCAGCTCTCTCGTGACACACAACAGCCCTGTATCATCACCCAACCTGCGCCTGTCCCAGCACCCTCATAATGTGTCGTAGCACCGTAGCATCCCCACCCCACCCTGCCCCAAACCCCTCGTCCCGCGTGGCAGCCCCGTAGCGTCTCCCCATGTGTCCCTGCCCCTACCCCCTTCATGTGGATGCACCGTAGGATCCCCCGACCTACCCCAGCCCCAAGTCCCCCATCACGCGCGACAGCCCTGTAGCACCTCCCCACGTGTCGCTGCCCCAGGCCCCTCGTCATGTGGAAACATCGCAGCATCGCCCCATCTGCGCCAGCCCCGTAGCACCTCCCCACCTGCCCCATCCTTCCAATGCGCAGCTGGCTTCAACCCTCGCGTGATACTCGAAATATTTGATAGTCCCTCACGCCTGCAAACTGGCAGACACGCGCCGCGCCGGCAGACAACAGTACTGGGCTGGTGACGGTAGGTGCGAACAATGCTCCCGACGTCCGTGACGAGCGTGGCCGTTACGACCACCACCACGACGAAATCCAAAATGTACAAGATGTGGCCCAAATACGCAGCCCCAAGTGCCAACATCATCAGTATCTGTTCCGACTGCATAATCATTGCAGCCGACAACACCACCACCACCGCCAGCCAGGTAAATGAAGATGAAGTTTGCGATGTGGGCAAAGTTTGAAAGTATGCGAAGTCAAGCTTCTAGAATTATTGAGATATCGTGACGATTTTTAAATAGAAATAAAGTATGATGTTCAATAATTGAGAGCCATCATCGGGAAGCAGTGATATGCGAGGTGCCTTAGGACAAGGGACAAGTCTCTGGGATTACGACTTTAGTTTCCTTAGAAGTGCACTTGACCGAAGAGCACGCAGGGCGACTCACAAGTTGGATGATGCAGCAGCCCAGGGTAATCCAGCCGATGTACTGTGCCCGCCACCCCACAGCCAGCGCACAAGTTCACAACCTGCCACGTGGCTGGAGAGCAGACTGTCAAAACCTCACACTTGCGGCATGGCGCGAAGACTGCGGACAACTTGTATCGCGCATCTGGCGTAATTACTATGGCGAGCTGCGATTCACTTTGGTGCCAAATGCGAGGACTTCGGCACATGCGTGGCGCAGTTGCCGCGTGTCTTTTTCCACAGAAATTGGTACTTCTGATAGAGTAAGAACGTCGCATTTCCCGCCGCGAGGCACGCGGTGGGCCCTGGCGCGACTTGAGGACGCGCTGTCCTCGGGTCGGACCTCCTCCAACGGCTCCAAATCTTCTGACAGCTCG
This sequence comes from Cymbomonas tetramitiformis, assembly GCA_001247695.2. Lineage (NCBI taxonomy): Eukaryota > Viridiplantae > Chlorophyta > Pyramimonadophyceae > Pyramimonadales > Pyramimonadaceae > Cymbomonas > Cymbomonas tetramitiformis. Next base: position 47,283 of record LGRX02034081.1, read on the forward strand.
CGCTCGTATTCGCACCCTGCATATTCCTGCGCGGCCACGCGGCACGACGCTATTCAGCCTGTCGTCGGACGCGGTCGAGTCGCCAGCAAAACCTAAACGGTAGCGCAAACGATGAAGGGGAAAATCCTTGCAGCAAGCAAGCTATAGCAGCCACCTCCTCGTGTTCTGGTGACGATGCCGTCGTGGATGCCTCCTCCTCTTGCGAGACCGCGGAGAGTGGCTCTTCGGCCTCCTCACATTTCAGCACGCAGTCTTCCTCCATCTTCAGGAGTTGCTCGGCGAAGGAGCAGCACACTGCGGACGCAAGAGAACATTGAAGCATTTGTCAGGGAAGGAGAAGCACTTTGCGCACACAACTCCAGAGCGTCAAGATACCGCGCCGTGGCGAAGAGGGGACGTGGTGCGGTGAGTCGTTGACCAACAGAGCCAAAACTAAAACACAGTCGAGCTGGTGGACACGGAGCAACAAGGGGAAACGAGCGGCCACGAGCCTCGTGCAGATTGTGCTCTTGGTGCGCTCTTCGGGATGTCAGCTATGAAAAATAATATCAAATTTTCAAATTTCCCCAAGTCAGAGTTGGATTCGAAGCGCGACGGAAAACAACAATGACACGTGCACCCCCACGGTATCAACGCGTCTGAGGAACGCGGGCTACAGATGTCGGGGTCGCATTCATACCGCATACGAATACCAGAAATAGGATTCCATATCTGACTGGACTACTGTGCAGGAAAGCCAGTAAACGTCCTCGCCACGTGTCGTCTTCCTTGTGTTTGTTGGCTTGAATTGGCAAAATTTGCTTTGCAGCCCAATGCTTGTTGACGTTGCATTTACCGCGCCTCCCATTCGAAGCGGGTCTCACTCTCGGCTTCCCAGGAGCCCAGGCCTCAGCTGGACCGTTCGGCGAGGCGTCTGCCCCCATGGCGCCGGATTATAGAGCCTAAATTACAGTTCAAAATCGACAACTGCCAGGCATAATGTTGGCTTTTAGAAAAGATGCAATTCCCTATATACGAATTATTGAAGATCGGGGGAGCTCGAAAGTTGCAAGTTGTATTCTCACTCGGCTGTAATTCCAGCTGCAGCTCCCAAAAAAACTTTGCGGAGCTAGTCCAACGCAAGTCCCTGCGCTGCGAGCCTGCCACCCGACCGCAACTCAGCCAGAAAGTTCAAGGTGTTTGATGATGATCTTTGAAGACTGCGATGGTCATGCGATGGTCATCTCATGGTGTACGTGTCGTGTCATGTCACTGCAGGTAACTTTTTATGAGAATTTTTATTTTGAACAGTGGTGTTCATACACCAACACTACCTCAAGAGGGGGAAATTTGACCATATCAGATATCTGTACTTTTCGCATGCGATTCGATACAGTACCTTGCCTACTCTCGTCCCCAGAGTTTAGACGAGCCGCGCTTCGCGCGGCTACCCGCGATTCGATTCGAGGGTTGCGTTACTTGATGATTGTGGAGCTCGTCTAAATCTCCGGACGCCCATAAGCTCGATCTGCGTTACAAACCCTAAGTAATATTCGCGCTATTTCGGTCCGGAGACTCGGGTTCCAGAGTACTTGTTTGCCCCATTCCGATCACTTCACAAGGATCTATGAGTATGACCATTTTTTCCTATTTCTGTTGATAATTGGAAAATGACGAGGTAGTCATATTCGGATATTGTAGTCTCAAGTCTGGAAGGACCGACGAAGAACGTTCATATCCATGAGGGAAATTGTCACCAACGCGACATCCCAAATAAATTAGCGTGGCACGATTTGCATTTACTTCTGTGTTTGTCGGGTTGCTTGCGGTAAGGCGGCTCCTGGATATGAGAGAGGGGCGTTTGGAGGTTCGCGGAGATCTTCCCACGGGACCACGTCAAAGGAGGGTTGCCCAGCGTCGTTGGGAATAGCCCCGCCTCAGGGTGAAGTTGTCCGAATATCTTACTTGCCACTTTGGAGCCATCTTTCAAGACACGAACGGTTTTCTGTCTTATCCTGCGCTGCGATCTGACCTCTGAGATTACTGATCAGAGTGCTTCGTTTCTCCGAGCTGCGGTGCGATAGCACACGTTCCAGCTTATATCAATATCACATTCTCCCAGCCCGCTCGCTACTCGCATACGAGAATGAAAGGCTCCGCTTCTGGTACCTATGGCATCTGCAAATGGCTCTTGCTCACTTTGGTCAATGTAAATGTTTCCACGGCGATGATATCGGAGACGAAGCTTTTCAAGGACATGCGCTCTGTGGTGCTGTTGTCACGACCTTTCGGGTTCTCTCCAAACGGCACAGCCGCACTACACATGAAAAATGATCATGTTCAGCATAAGAAGCCTTTTCGAGCAAAAGTATTCCAACCAAATAACACAGGCATAGCCATCATGCCCTCGAGAGTTGCCAGGGAACTGGAAGAGGGCGTGCTGACCTTAACAGAACAGCCCTGCCGGGTATTGAACGATTCGAGAGTAGAAATGTTGATCTCTTTGCCACTGGATCCTCTAGACAAACACTTATTCCGACTCGAAGACAAGTCGTTGTTCCGTCTATGGCATTCTCCGATCAGAGGGGTCGAGGAATTTAGTATTTTCTTCATAAATTGCGACTCACATGCGGAGGTTTCTTTCGACCTTGAAATCCAGCTTACAAATTGGGTAGATCCACCCGTAACTTTCCCTTCTGATAAAATTGGTCGGTCAAAACGTCACATGCCCTTCGCATCCCTATTTCTGTGAGTGAAGTCGAGTTAGTGTGCAGAGCCAGATTCCAAGCGGCTACAACTTTTTATGGCGAGCTCTGTGGAGCGTCCTTACGAAAATTTCGCCTGTCTGTTGCCGTTTAGAGTTGAAACCTGCATTGAATTCCCTGTGTACGCTTGGACCTGGGCCAGTGCACTGAGGAAACGTCTCGGAATCAGGTGGGCGGTAAAGTAAATCATCTTTCAGCCGGCGAAGCTATCCTACCGACATTGTATTGGTGTTTTTTCCATTTGTACCTTGGTGCCACAGCTGGCTGGGCGTTTTTACTGTATGTTCGACGAGTAAGCGCCGGGAAAATGCAAATGGTCATGGCAGTGCTTCTGTTACTCAAAGTCTTTTCGCTCCTAACACAGGCGAGTGCCTGCGAAGTTCCCACGTGAGGTGTTGGCTTTGAAAACCACGTTGAACGCCCTTGGCATCTTGAAAGGAAGGTTCAACAAGTCCATGGCGGCGCAGCACGGAGGCGCCACAAGTCCATGGCAGCGCAGCACGGAGGCGGCACAAGTCCATGGCGGCGCAGCACGGAGGTGGCACAAGTCCATGGCAGCGCAGCACGGAGGCGCCACAAGCCCACGGCGGTGCAGCACGTTGGTGGCACACGTCCATGGTGGCGC